>CM055894.1:67686326-67771326 GCA_029582155.1 Panopea generosa | reverse complement strand
GTCTATATGAGCATTCACTTATTATATTATTGTGTAATATTGTATTGTGACCATGTTTTTATTGCTATACTATGCTGATTTATGAAATAAATTATAAAACATTTGGACTTGAATAAGAAAAAATAACAATGACCAAGTCTGTTTTATTAAATTGACAGTAACTGGAATAATAACGCTACTCAATAGTTTGACGAGGATGTTGGACTAAAAACATGGCGGGTTAGCTCTTCCCTTCAATATTGCCATTGTGTTAAACATATCAAATTAATATATGAAGCTAATGTGTGCGATTACTCAAACATATAGTAAATGTATTATATATTGTATCACCAGCAAGACTTATATGTTATGTTTCAGTATTATCTAGATACCGTTGTTCTTTATACGCATTTTTACTGGATTGTTAATATATTGTATTGTATTCTTCAAGTTTAATCAGTGTTGTGGATAAGGTACAAGTATTTCCTACAATATGTCGCTGCCATTCAGTGCTCAATTAGGTCAAATTTTCTTTCGCCATTTTATTGACATACATAATTCCTTTCAGGATGTTAAGAGCCAATTGTTTTCTGTAACTGGGTTATTTTCAGTTGTAAGTATAAATAGATTGTTTTATATTAAAATAAAAACAAACAAAATACTTTGTCAAAATTCATATGATCACAATGTTTTGTAATTTTCACAAAAAAGAAAATGTTAACATGTTATGTATCTTTGTTACTTCCTTAGTTTGGAAAAGGGCCCATTATGGTTTGTTAAACATACTAGTTGGAGATTAAAACTGAAAGAAAACGTGAAGCAAAAGCCGACAATTAATAAAATGCTAAAACTTATTATCTGATATCATATATATGAAGTAGACTGATATTTGATGAAGGTGGTGTAGACGAACACCTGCTCACCCAGAAATCCACTCTGTGTGTATCAGACCAAATCCCACGTGCATGTATGTATATGGATGCACGATGCCGAGTCAAGCGTTCCTCGTATATATGTACTTATAACAAATATAACTTAATATCTAAATATATATAATTTAAAAAAACACACAAGCGAATCCCCTTAAAGTTGGCAAATGTAATTAAATCAATTGAAATTCGGCGCTATATTGAGGAATTATTTTTACTATTTTTGATAATTTAAACACTTGCATTTCAATGGTTATATTTTCTATTCAGTCGTGGATGGATGGTAGCTATGTTTGGGTACCTGGTAGCTTTGGAGATATCAATTATTTGTTCATGACTCAAACCAGGTTTGGAGACCAGAACTTCTCGTTGACAATTCGTGAGTATAGAATAGAATAGAATATAATTGAATAGAATAGAATAGAATAGAATATAATATTATATAATAGAATAGAATAGAATAGAATAGAATAGAATAGAATAGAATAGAATAGAATAGAATAGAAGATATTTTATTTCCTCCAATAGTATAGAAGAGCATAAAGGTGTACATTTTAAATGACAGAATATTTACAATTTGACAAACAATAGTATTATATTTTAATTACAGTATGTACATGGCGATATAAAAAAACTATTTACCCACCATGCAACCTTCAAGCCGACATATGTCCTGCTTTTAATATATTAATGTATTACGATTTAGAACAGATTGTGAATACACATGTAGTAGCACAGCTGGTCCACGTTTCACAAAAAAAAGACATAAGACAAAAATCGACGTAAACGTAAACCAACAATTATTCATAACAGTTTTGATATTCATCCAATTGAACCCAAAGTTGCTCAAATCATGCAGAGAATGGTGTATTTTCTGGAAAAAACAATCATTTTGAATGCCAATCAAAATACAAACATTCCACGAAAAAAATGTAAAACTGACTTACGGCGATTTTTATCGTTAGTTATTCTGTGAAACGCAGCCTTCATTCTAAGATTATAAAGGTGCCAGTGTACATGTACAAGTCTTTCGAATCTCGGAAGGTTTTGAATAAATACTAAGTCCATTTAAGTATTTTGTGAAACATAAAAAAAACACATAAATAGCAACAAATACAAGGTCATTATTGGGTTATTTTCTCTCGATTTTCGTCGCTAATTTTGGTTTCTATGATGCTTCTTTTTTGTGTGTTTTTCTTTATTTAGATGAAGACTCTCTTCCAGAGTAAAAACAGCTTAAATATGCTACAGTCTTAAAGTCAATCTATAGCTTTTAATCATAATATTTCAAACACTTGCATATCACACTGAACATCGCATATGTTTATTACCAACTGTATTTTACTTCATACCATCTAAATATTAATAATTATGTCATGGGCCATATTTGGTTCAAAATAAATTAAAGATATTAATAAAAGATATGATTATAATTGCATGTAGAATTCCGTTTGTTTTCGTCTAAATGCACACTGGTGGATCCAAAAGGTATAGGTCCGAATGTCTGCCAAAATATTGCTAAATGATTGCGTTTTCAGCAAAAAAAACTCATTTTTACTACATCTACCTTGGACCCATTTATTAACCATTATCAAATATTGTATCACACATTCTAAACTCTAGATTATCAACTTTAATCAACTAAAGATTATATACAATAGTTTTGTTACTGTCAGAATCCTATATTGCTGTAAAGTGACTATACGTTTATATTGATTGTATATTGTATTTATGATGTTGTATTTTGTACAAATCTTAATGAAATATCTGCCCTGCCCTGCCCTGCTCTGCTCTTTGATCCCAACCAGACTATAACATCTTGGATCCGCCCATGGCGTTGATGACCTTTTCCTAATAGGAAAATAATTGATTGATATTTGAGAAAAACAATTGATTAACTAGGAAAATAATTGATTAATTATTGAACAATATCTTTGATTCAGTGTTTCTGAGATAGCTATAATCGAGGACGATGAGCTGCTCATGAGGGTGACCTTTAATAGCACCGTACTGTGGAAGCCACCTGGTGTCTACATCGTCTATTGTGACGTAGACGTAACGTGTTATCCATTCGACGTTCAAACGTGTTCTATCAGTAAGAATTTTTCATGTATCTCTTTCAAATTGTCATAAAGATGTTGAAAGTTATGAGATATGAATTTGAACATTCGTGAGATAGCACGTACAAAGCAAACGAACCCCATACACTTCGCTTGTTACATGTAAGTTCATATCTCGACATAACCAGTGAATTCAATTTAAAAACTTGTGTAGTTGTAACAATTAGCATAGATTGTGGATATTTGGACCCTATCTGGTGCAAAATAACATTGTTTATCGTCTAAAGAATGTATCTTAACTCGTCTTTATCGCCGAGATCTGTTAACATTCGGAAATTCCCGGGCATCATCGATTAAGCTCGAGTAAGCGGCTAAGTTTAAATTTACATTTATACTTAATTATATTATATTACTAAATAGCTCAGTGCTTTTATATATGGATTATGACTCGGTCGATTCGAATCCCCTGACAAGAATCTTGTTGCTGTTTTTTTTTTAATTTTCCAAGCAACGCTATTTGTTTACTTAAGTGCTCCATTAATGGCTTCTCGTATCGGCAAAAACTATGTTAAAACAAACAAAAAATAGTTTCCATATAATAAAGCATGTTTATATTTGACATATCTAGCAACCGCTCTAATACTGAAGACTGACAGAATTGACGGAGTGCATACGATTTAATTGGAAGTTTTCCGTCAGCGGAGCAGCTAATTTGCATATTATAATTACATAGCAGGACTAAAAAATGAGAAAATGATCACAAAAAGATAATTGCTAGCGTATTTTTTTCGTTTCTTAAAATGTTTACAGACCAAAGTTACAATCAAGCCTTTTCTTTTGTTACCTAATTCACAAAAAAATGTTGATTGGTTCAGGAAGAGTTGTGTTTCCAAGATCCGGAAATCGCCAAATGTGTCACCGGAAATTCAGACACGCACCTGCAGTCACTTATCTCTGTTTCTTTGTCTCGGCTTTACCAGGTATATCCAGCTGGAGTTACGAAAACTCCATTCTAAGGCTTACCGAACACGGAAGTGACGTCAAATTTATGAACTTTGAAGAGAACGCTGAATGGACGCTGGAAGAGTCCTACGTGGAGAGTGGCAGTCAGAAAGATTCAAGACAAGCATTTTCCCGCGGTCAGCTGAAGTAGGTGACGTATTGTGTGTACGTCTCATTACAGAGTTGCACCCCCTAAACCCCCACGGTAACATGATTGAAATATCATGTTTGAAATATTTTCAAAATGGTTCATAGACTAGCGGTTGTGATTTCTTGCTGCAGATGAATGGAGCAAACTCTGGCATAGCATATACATGTAGTCTACTTCAATAAGACATCACTTATATTAAAAAATTGACTTTGATAGGAATTTAACAGATGCATGCACTCGTATTCATGAACATTTGATGTCACTTCATCCTCTTTAAAAAAAAACAAGCTGGTCAACCTACCAGTTGTTGTGCATTTTATGTGAGGATACATTCCTGCTATGAAAAAAATAAATACTTTAAAACAATTATATGTGGAATAGTTTTTTACCATGGAAATCCTAGACCTTATTTTATATAGAACAAAGAACAAACTTCAACTGTGCAGTGAGACCTGTAACTAACAGTGTATTGGTTGGTTTACACATATTTTATCGGATTTACATAAACAGCAAACGGGTTAGGCCACACGTTCTAGCAACACTAGTTACGGCCCTCCGCTTTCAATATACAAATAACATTAGAATGTTGGCATAGACAATTCCATATAACTTCTAACCTATACATGAATAACAAAACAAAAATATTCTACTGGGTATTAAAAAAGCACCACGGTAAAAAACGCAATTCTGTGAATAGGTAAGGGTAAAAAAACGGAACAATTTTATTGGCTGAGAAAGACGGTCAACATCTGAAGCTCAATTAGACTGGCAAATACTTAGTTTCGGATTCTAAACAATCGATAGAAATATAAGGTAAATGTTTCTTTATTGATTGTGTCAATATTGACAATATCATTAATGAAAAACCTTCACATTTACATTGCAGTTACATCCTCAGTTTTATTAAAAAGAAGTCCTCAAATGCTCATAAATGAATGCATATGTTGAAATCCTATAAAAGTCACTTTTTTTTGCAGTATATGCTATGCCAGCTTTTGCTCTACTCATCTGTACAACCACTATGAACCTATTTTGAAAATATTTCAAAACCATTACATAGGACTTTTTAAGCGTAAGAATCATGTTAACGTGGCGGTAAAGGGGCGTAACTGCAAAGTGAGACGTAATATATCGCTCACAATAGTTTAATAATGTGTCTCTGAAATTTACCCGGTCTTTTGTTATCATTTCAATATTCATGTATATTCATTAATCCATTTTCATATTGCTGTATTCTAGATTTACATTCAAACTGCGGAGAAAGACAACATACTATATCGTCAGTTTGCTCATACCGCTTACAATGCTGTCATTCTTGGGGCATTGAGTGTTTCTACTTCCGGCTGAGAGCGGGGAGAAAATCAGTTTTTCTGTGACTGTGCTCCTGGCTTTGATAGTATTGATGACAATCGTGGCTGGAACCATTCCATCAACGTCAAAGAACACTTCTTTGTTAAGTAAGTCCAGTTTTCATATGTATACCGTTTCAATGTTAAGCGGGTTTTAAAAGCTGTTCAAAGCGACAAAACGGTGCAAAAACGGTAAATCTTTCCTTAAGAAAACGCTTGCCTGTGCCAAATTTGAAACTAACTTGTAAGCATGTTTCTTCAAATATTTCATTATATTAACGTTCATGGAACCCTCGTCAAATTCGTCAGAAATGAAATGTTTTTGGTATTTTTGTTTCTTGTTTTGTTTTGTTTTTATTTGAAAACAATTCTATGTTACATTACTGAAGAATAATACTGAATTAACCGGCAGGTCTGTATCTCAACTATCAATGTCATCAATGTCATTTCGAGGTCAACGGTCAAATAAGGCTCGTATTTTAAACGTACTAAGAATAACTTTAAGAAATTCCACAATTATACTAGGCATAACTATTTCATCTACAGATAAAAAAGGTACCAAGTGCCTTCTTATTTCATATACACTTGGTACCTTATTGCTCTAAAGGGCCAAATAAACATATACATGGTGTAAACACACACTGGATTGACAAGCAAATGGAATAGAACAAACAATTAAAAACATTGTCGTTGTTTTTGTATCTATTTTATTTCATTGTTTACTCTCGACTGTCAGCCTCAAAATTGGTGAATTGTCGTTGTTTATGTATCTATTTTATTTCATTGTTTACTCTCGACTGTAAGCCTCAAAACTCGTGTATTGTCGTTGTTTTTGTATCTATTTTATTTCATTGTGTATAATTGGCTGTTAGTCTCAAAACTCGTGTATTGTCGTTGTTTCTGTATCTATTTTATTTTAATGTTTACACTCGGTTGTCAGCCTCAAAACTCGTGAATTATCGGATTTTTTTGTATCTATTTTATTTCATTGTGTATAAATGGCTATCAGCATCAAAACTCGGGTATTGTCGTTGTTTTTGTATCTATTTTATTTTATTGTTTACACTCGGTTGTCAGCCTCAAAACACGTGTATTGTCGTTGTTTTTAAACCTATTTTATTTTAATGTTTGCAATAGGTTGTCATCCTCAAAACTCGTGTATTGTCGTTGTTTTTGTATCTATTTTATTTTATTGTTTACACTCGGTTGTCAGCCTCAAAACTCGTGTATTGTCGTTGTTTTTGTATCTATTTTATTTCATTGTTTACACTCGTTTGTCAGCCTCAAAACTCGTGAATTGTCGTTGTTTTTGTATTTATTTTATTTCATTGTGTATAATTGGCTGTTAGTCTCAAAACTCGTGTATTGTCGTTGTTTTTGTATCTATTTTATTTCATTGTGTATAATTGGCTGTTAGTCTCAAAACTCGTGTATTGTCGTTGTTTTTGTATCTATTTTATTTAATTGTTTACACTCGGTTTTCAGCCTCAAAACTCGTGTATTGTCGTTGTTTTTGTATCTATTTTATTTTATTGTTTACACTCGGTTGTCAGCCTCAAAACTCGTGTATTGTCGTTGTTTTTGTATCTATTTTTTTTATTGTTTACACTCGGTTGTCAGCCTCAAAACTCGTGTATTGTCGTTGTTTTTGTATATATTTTATTTTATTGATAACACTCGGTTGTCAGCCTCAAAACTCGTGTATTGTCGTTGTTTTTGTATCTATTTTATTTCATTGTGTATAATTGGCTATCAACCTCAAAACTCGTGTATTGTCGTTGTTTTTGTATCTATTTTATTTTATTGTTTACACTCGGTTGTCAGCCTCAAAACTCGTGAATTGTCGTTGTTTGTGTATCTATTTTATTTCAATGTTTACACTCGGTTGTCAGCCTCAAAACTCGTGTATTGTCGTTGTTTTTGTATCTATTTTATTTCATTGTGTATAATTGGCTATCAGCCTCAAAACTCGTGTATTGTCGTTGTTTTTGTATATATTTTATTTTATTGTTTACACTCGGTTGTCAGCCTCAAAACTCGTGAATTGTCGTTGTTTTTGTATCTATTTTATTTCATTGTTTACACTCGTTTGTCAGCCTCAAAACTCGTGTATTGTCGTTGTATTTGTATCTATTTTATTTTATTGTTTACACTCGTTTGTCAGCCTCAAAACTCGTGTATTTTCGTTGCTTTTGTATCTATTTTATTTTATTGATTACAATCGGTTGTCAGCGTCAAAACTTGTGTATTGTCGTTGTTTTTGCATCTATTTTATTTCATTGTGTATAATTGGCTATCTGCCTCAAAACTCGTGTATTGTCGTTGCTTTTGTATCTATTTTATTTTATTGTTTACACTCGTTTGTCAGCCTCAAAACTCGTGTATTGTCGTTGTTTGTGTATCTATTTTATTTTATTGTTTACACTCGGTTGTCAGCGTCAAAACTCATGTATTGTCGTTTTTTTTGGTATCTATTTTATTTCATTGTTTACACTCGTTTGTCAGCCTCAAAACTCGTGAATTGTCGTTGATTTTGTATCTATTTTATTTCATTGTGTATAATTGGCTGTTAGTCTCAAAACTCGTGTATTGTCGTTGTTTTTGTATATATTTTATTTTATTGTTTACACTCGGTTGTCAGACTCAAAACTCGTGCATTGTCGTTGTTTTTGTATCTATTTTATTTTATTGTTTACACCCGTTCGTTTGTCAGCCTCAAAACTCGTGAATTATCGTTGTTTTTGTATCTATTTTATTTCATTGTGTATAATTGGCTGTTAGTCTCAAAACTCGTGTATTGTCGTTGTTTTTGTATCTATTTTATTTCATTGTTTACACTAGTTTGTCAGCCTCAAAACTAGTGAATTGTCGTTGTTTTTGTATCTATTTTATTACCTTGTGTATAATTGGCTATCAGCCTCAAAACTCGACTATTGTCTTTGTTTTTGTGTCTATTTTATTTTATTGTTTACACTCGGTTGTCAGCCTCAAAACTCGTGTATTGTCGTTGTTTTTGTATCTATTTTATTTCATTGTTTACACTCGTTTGTCAGCCTCAAAACTCGTGAATTGTCGTTGTTTTTGTATTTATTTTATTTCATTGTGTATAATTGGCTGTTAGTCTCAAAACTCGTGTATTGTCGTTGTTTTTGTATCTATTTTATTTCATTGTGTATAATTGGCTGTTAGTCTCAAAACTCGTGTATTGTCGTTGTTTTTGTATCTATTTTATTTAATTGTTTACACTCGGTTGTCGGCCTCAAAACTCGTGTATTGTCGTTGTTTTTGTATCTATTTTATTTTATTGTTTACACTCGGTTGTCAGCCTCAAAACTCGTGTATTGTCGTTGTTTTTATATCTATTTTTTTTATTGTTTACACTCGGTTGTCAGCCTCAAAACTCGTGTATTGTCGTTGTTTTTGTATATATTTTATTTTATTGATAACACTCGGTTGTCAGCCTCAAAACTCGTGTATTGTCGTTGTTTTTGTATCTATTTTATTTCATTGTGTATAATTGGCTATCAACCTCAAAATTCGTGTATTGTCGTTGTTTTTGTATCTATTTTATTTTATTGTTTACACTCGGTTGTCAGCCTCAAAACTCGTGAATTGTCGTTGTTTGTGTATCTATTTTATTTCAATGTTTACACTCGGTTGTCAGCCTCAAAACTCGTGTATTGTCGTTGTTTTTGTATCTATTTTATTTCATTGTGTATAATTGGCTATCAGCCTCAAAACTCGTGTATTGTCGTTGTTTTTGTATATATTTTATTTTATTGTTTACACTCGGTTGTCAGCCTCAAAACTCGTGAATTGTCGTTGTTTTTGTATCTATTTTATTTCATTGTTTACACTCGTTTGTCAGCCTCAAAACTCGTGTATTGTCGTTGTATTTGTATCTATTTTATTTTATTGTTTACACTCGTTTGTCAGCCTCAAAACTCGTGTATTTTCGTTGTTTTTGTATCTATTTTATTTTATTGATTACAATCGGTTGTCAGCGTCAAAACTTGTGTATTGTCGTTGTTTTTGCATCTATTTTATTTCATTGTGTATAATTGGCTATCTGCCTCAAAACTCGTGTATTGTCGTTGTTTTTGTATCTATTTTATTTTATTGTTTACACTAGTTTGTCAGCCTCAAAACTCGTGTATTGTCGTTGTTTGTGTATCTATTTTATTTTATTGTTTACACTCGGTTGTCATCGTCAAAACTCATGTATTGTCGTTTTTTTTGGTATCTATTTTATTTCATTGTTTACACTCGTTTGTCAGCCTCAAAACTCGTGAATTGTCGTTGATTTTGTATCTATTTTATTTCATTGTGTATAATTGGCTGTTAGTCTCAAAACTCGTGTATTGTCGTTGTTTTTGTATCTATTTTATTTTATTGTTTACATTAGGATGTCAGCCTGAAAACTCGTGTATTGTCGTTGTTTTTGTATCTATTTTATTTCCTTGTGTATAATAGGCTATCAGACTCAAAACTCGTGTATTGTCGTTGTTTTTGTATCTATTTTATTTTATTGTTTACACTCGGTTGTCAGCCTCAAAACTCGTGTATTGTCGTTGTTTTAGTATCTATTTTATTTCATTGTGTATAATTGGCTATCAGCCTCTAATCTCGTGTATTGTCGTTGTTTTTGTATCTATTTTATTTTATTGTTTACACTCGGTTGTCAGCCTCAAAACTCGTGCATTGTCGTTGTTTTTGTATCTATTTTATTTTATTGTTTACACCCGTTCGTTTGGCAGCCTCAAAACTCGTGAATTATCGTTGTTTTTGTATCTATTTTATTTCATTGTGTATAATTGGCTGTTAGTCTCAAAACTCGTGTATTGTCGTTGTTTTTGTATCTATTTTATTTCATTGTGTATAATTGGCTATCAACCTCAAAACTCGTGTATTGTCGTTGTTTTTGTATCTATTTTATTTTATTGTTTACACTCGGTTGTCAGCCTCAAAACTCGTGAATTGTCGTTGTTTGTGTATCTATTTTATTTCAATGTTTACACTCGGTTGTCAGCCTCAAAACTCGTGTATTGTCGTTGTTTTTGTATCTATTTTATTTCATTGTGTATAATTGGCTATCAGCCTCAAAACTCGTGTATTGTCGTTGTATTTGTATCTATTTTATTTTATTGATTACACTCTGTTGTCAGCCTCAAAAGTCGTGAATTGTCGTTGTTATTGTATCTATTTTATTTCATTGTTTACACTCTTTTGTCAGCCTCAAAACTCGTGTATTGTCGTTGTATTTGTATCTATTTTATTTTATTGTTTACACTCGTTTGTCAGCCTCAAAACTCGTGTATTTTCGTTGTTTTTGTATCTATTTTATTTTATTGATTACACTCGGTTGTCAGCGTCAAAACTTGTGTATTGTTGTTGTTTTTGCATCTATTTTATTTTATTGTGTATAATAGGCAATCAGCCTCAAAACTCGTGTATTGTCGTTGTTTTTGTATCTATTTTATTTTATTGTTTACACTCGTTTGTCAGCCTCAAAACTCCTGTATTGTCGTTGTTTGTGTATCTATTTTATTTTATTGTTTACACTCGGTTGTCAGCGTCAAATCTCATGTATTGTCGTTTTTTTTGGTATTTATTTTATTTCATTGTTTACACTCGTTTGTCAGCCTCAAAACTCGTGAATTGTCGTTGATTTTGTATCTATTTTATTTCATTGTGTATAATTGGCTGTTAGTCTCAAAACTCGTGTATTGTCGTTGTTTTTGTATCTGTTTTATTTTATTGTTTACACTCGGATGTCAGCCTGAAAACTCATGTATTGTCGTTGTTTTTGTATCTATTTTATTTCCTTGTGTAAAATTGGCTATCAGACTCAAAACTCGTGTATTGTCGTTGTTTTTGTATCTATTTTATTTTATTGTTTACACTCCGTTGTCAGCCTCAAAACTCGTGTATTGTCGTTGTTTTAGTATCTATTTTATTTCATTGTGTATAATTGGCTATCAGTCTCTAAACTCGTGTATAGTCGTTGTTTTTGTATCTATTTTATTTTATTGTTTACACTCGGTTGTCAGCCTCAAAACTCGTGAATTGTCGTTGTTTTTGTATCTATTTTATTTCAATGTTTACACTCGGTTGTCAGCCTCAAAACTCGTGTATTGTCGTTGTTTTTGTATCTATTTTATTTCATTGTGTATAATTGGCTATCAGCCTCAAAACTCGTGTATTGTCGTTGTATTTGTATCTATTTTATTTTATTGTTTACACTCGGTTGTCAGCCTCAAAACTCGTGAATTGTCGTTGTTATTGTATCTATTTTATTCCATTGTTTACACTCTTTTGTCAGCCTCAAAACTCGTGTATTGTCGTTGTATTTGTATCTATTTTATTTTATTGTTTACACTCGTTTGTCAGCCTCAAAACTCGTGTATTTTCGTTGTTTTTGTATCTATTTTATTTTATTGATTACACTCGGTTGTCAGCGTCAAAACTTGTGTATTGTTGTTGTTTTTGCATCTATTTTATTTTATTGTGTATAATTGGCAATCAGCCTCAAAACTCGTGTATTGTCGTTGTTTTGGTATCTATTTTATTTTATTGTTTACACTCGTTTGTCAGCCTCAAAACTCCTGTATTGTCGTTGTTTGTGTATCTATTTTATTTTATTGTTTACACTCGGTTGTCAGCGTCAAAACTCATGTATTGTCGTTTTTTTTGGTATTTATTTTATTTCATTGTTTACACTCGTTTGTCAGCCTCAAAACTCGTGAATTGTCGTTGATTTTGTATCTATTTTATTTCATTGTGTATAATTGGCTGTTAGTCTCAAAACTCGTGTATTGTCGTTGTTTTTGTATCTGTTTTATTTTATTGTTTACACTCGGATGTCAGCCTGAAAACTCATGTATTGTCGTTGTTTTTGTATCTATTTTATTTCCTTGTGTAAAATTGGCTATCAGACTCAAAACTCGTGTATTGTCGTTGTTTTTGTATCTATTTTATTTTATTGTTTACACTCCGTTGTCAGCCTCAAAACTCGTGTATTGTCGTTGTTTTAGTATCTATTTTATTTCATTGTGTATAATTGGCTATCAGCCTCTAAACTCGTGTATTGTCGTTGTTTTTGTATCTATTTTATTTTATTGTTTACACTCGGTTGTCAGACTCAAAACTCGTGCATTGTCGTTGTTTTTGTATCTATTTTATTTTATTGTTTACACCCGTTCGTTTGTCAGCCTCAAAACTCGTGAATTATCGTTGTTTTTGTATCTATTTTATTTCATTGTGTATAATTGGCTGTTAGTCTCAAAACTCGTGTATTGTCGTTGTTTTTGTATCTATTTTATTTCATTGTTTACACTCGTTTGTCAGCCTCAAAACTAGTGAATTGTCGTTGTTTTTGTATCTATTTTATTACCTTGTGTATAATTGGCTATCAGCCTCAAAACTCGTCTATTGTCTTTGTTTTTGTGTCTATTTTATTTCATTGTTTACACTCGTTTGTTAGCCTCAAAATTCGTGAATTGTCGTTGTTTGTGTATCTATTTTATTTCATTGTTTACACTCGTTTGTCAGCTTCAAAACTCGTGAATTGTCGTTGATTTTGTATCTATTTTATTTCATTGTGTATAATTGGCTATCAGCCTCAAAACTCGTGTATTGTCGTTGTTTTTGTGTCTACTTTATTTCATTGTTTACACTCGTTTGTCAGCCTCAAAACTCGTGAATTGTCGTTGTTTGTTTATCTATTTTATTTCATTGTTTACAATCGTTTGTCAGCCTCAAAACTCGTGAATTGTCGTTGTTTTTATATCTATTTTATTTCATTGTGTATAATTGGCTATCAGCCTCAAACCTCGTGTACTGTCGTTGTTTTTGTGTCTATTTTATTTCATTGTTTACACTCGTTTGTCAGCCTCAAAACTCGTGAATTGTCGTTGTTTTTGTGTCTATTTTATTTTATTGTTTACACTCAGTTGTTAGTCTCAAAACTCGTGAATTTTCGTTTTTTTTTGTATCTATTTTATTTTATTGTTTACACTCGGTTGTCAGCCTCAAAACTCGTGTATTGTCGTTGTTTTTGTATCTATTTTATTTCATTGTTTACACTCGGTTGTCAGCCTCAAAACTCGTGAATTGTCGTTGTTTTTGTATCTATTTTATTTTATTGTTTACACTCGGTTGTCAGCGTCAAAACTCGTGTATTGTCGTTGTTTTTGTATCTATTTTATTTCATTGTTTACACTCGGTTGTCAGCCTCAAAACTAGTGAATTGTCGTTGTTTTTGTATCTATTTTATTTTATTGTTTACACTCGGTTGTCAGCCTCAAAACTCGTGTATTGTCGTTGTTTTTGTATCTATTTTTTTTCATTGGTTACACTCGGTTGACAGCCTAAAGACTCGTGTATTGTCGTTGTTTTTGTATCTATTTTATTTTATTGTTTACACTCGGTTGTCAGCCTCAAAACTCGTGTATTGTCGTTGTTTTTGTATCTATTTTATTTTAATGTTTACACTCGTTTGTCAGCCTCAAAACTCGTGAATTGTCGTTGTTTTTGTATCTATTTTATTTCATTGTTTACACTCGTTTGTCAGCCTCAAAACTCGTGTATTTTCGTTGTATTTGTATCTATTTTATTTTATTGTTTACACTCGTTTTTCAGCCTCAAAACTCGTGTATTTTCGTTGTTTTTGTATCTATTTTATTTTATTGTTTACACTCGGTTGTCAGCCTCAAAACTTGTTTATTGTCGTTGTTTTTGCATCTATTTTATTTTATTGTGTATAATTGGCTATCAGCCTCAAAACTCGTGTATTGTCGTTGTTTGTGTATCTATTTTATTTTATTGTTTACACTCGGTTGTCAGCCTCAAAACTCGTGTATTGTCGTTTTTTTGGTATCTATTTTATTTCATTGTTTACACTCGTTTGTCAGCCTCAAAACTCGTGAATTGTCGTTGTTTTTGTATCTATTTTATTTCATTGTGTAAAATTGGCTGTTAGTCTCAAAACTCGTGTATTGTCGTTGTTTTTGTATCTATTTTATTTTATTGTTTACACTCGGATGTCAGCCTGAAAACTCGTGTATTGTCGTTGTTTTTGTATCTATTTTATTTCCTTGTGTATAATTGGCTATCACCCTCAAAACTCATGTATTGTCGTTGTTTTTGTATCTATTTTGTTTTATTGTTTACACTCGGTTGTCAGCCTCAAAACTCGTGTATTGTCGTTGTTTTTGTATCTATTTTATTTCATTGTGTATAATTGGCTATCAGCCTCTAAACTCGTGTATTGTCATTGTTTTTGTATCTATTTTATTTTATTGTTTACACTCGGTTGTCAGCCTCAAAACTCGTGTATTGTCGTTGTTTTTGTATCTATTTTATTTTATTGTTTACACTCGTTCGTTTGTCAGCCGCAAAACTCGTGAATTGTCGTTGTTTTTGTATCTATTTTATTTCATTGTGTATAATTGGCTGTTAGTCTCAAAACTCGTGTATTGTCGTTGTTTTTGTATCTATTTTATTTTATTGTCTACACTCGGCTGTCAGCCTCAAAACACGTGTAGTATCGTTGTTTTTGTATCTATTTTATTTCATTGTTTACACTCGGTTGTCAGCCTCAAAACTCGTGTATTGTCGTTATTTTTGTATCTATTTTATTTTATTGTTTACACTCGGTTGTCAGCCTCAAAACTCGTGTATTGTCGTTGTTTTTGTATCTATTTTATTTCCTTGTTTACACACGTTTGTCAGCCTCAAAACTCGTGAATTGTCGTTGTTTGTGTATCTATTTTATTTCATTGCTTACACTCGTTTGTCAGCCTCAAAACTCGTGAATTGTCGTTGTTTTTGTATCTATTTTATTTCATTGTGTATAATTGGCTATCAGCCTCAAAACTCGTGTATTGTCGTTGCTTTTGTGTCTAATTTATTTCATTGTTTACACTCGTTTGTCAGCCTCCAAACTCGTGAATTGTCGTTGTTTGTGTATCTATTTTATTTCATTATTTACACTCGTTTGTCAGCCTCAAAACTCGTGAATTGTCGTTGTTTTTGTATCTATTTTATTTCATTGTGTATAATTGGCTATCAGCCTCAAAACTCGTGTTTTGTCGTTGTTTTTGTGTCTATTTTATTTCATTGTTTACACTCGTTTTTCAGCCTCACAACTCGTGAATTGTCGTTGTTTTTGTGTCTATTTTATTTTATTGTTTACACTCGGTTGTTAACCTCAAAACTCGTGAATTTTCGTTGTTTTTGTATCTATTTAATTTTATTGTTTACACTCGGTTGTCAGCCTCAAAACTCGTGTATTGTCGTTGTTTTTGTATCTATTTTATTTCATTGTTTACACTCTGTTGTCAGCGTCAAAACTCGTGAATTGTCGTTGTTTTTGTATCTATTTTATTTCATTGTTTACACTCGTTTGTCAGCCTCAAAACTCGTGAATTGTTGTTGTTTTTGTATCCAATTTATTTCATTGTTTACACTCGGTTGTCAGCCTCAAAACTCGTGAATTATCGTTGTTTTTGTATCTATTTTATTTCATTGGTTACACTAGGTTGTCAGCCTCAAAACTCGTGTATTGTCGTTGTTTTTGTATCTATTTTACTTCATTGTGTATAATTGGCTATCAACCTCAAAACTCGTGTATTGTCGTTGTTTTTGTATCTATTTTATTTTATTGTTTACACTCGGTTGTCAGCCTCAAAACCCGTGTATTGTCGTTGTTTTTGTATCTATTTTATTTTATTGTTTACACTCGGTTGCCAGCCTCCAAACTCGTGTATTGTCGTTGTTTTTGTATCTATTTTATTTTATTGTTTACACTCTGTTGTCAGCCTCAAAACTCGTGAATTGTCGTTGTTTTTGTATCTTTTTTATTTCCTTATGTATAATTGGCTATCAGCCTCAAAACTCGTGTATTGTCGTTGTTTTTGTATCTATTTTATTTCATTGTGTATACTTGGCTGTTAGTCTCAAAACTCGTGTATTGTCGTTGTTTTTGTATCTATTTTATTTTATTGTTTACACTCGTTTGTCAGCCTCAAAACTCGTGTAATGTCGTTGGTTTTGTATCTATTTTATTTCCTTGTGTATAATTGGCTATCAGCCTCAAAACTCGTGTATTGTCGTTGTTTTTGTATATTTTATTTCATTGTTTACACTCGTTTGTCAGCCTCAAAACTCGTGAATTGTCGTTGTTTTTGTATCTATTTTATTGTATTGTTTACATTCGGTTGTCAGCCTAAAAACTCGTGAATTGTCGTTGTTTTTGTATCTATTTTATTTTATTGTTTACACTCGGATGTCAGCCTCAAAACTCGTGTATTGTCGTTGTTTTTTTATCTATTTTATTTTATTGTTTACACTCGGCTGTCAGCCTCAAAACACGTGTAGTATCGTTGCTTTTGTATCTATTTTATTTCATTGTTTACACTCGGTTGTCAGCCTCAAAACTTGTGTATTGTCGTTGTTTTTGTATCTATTTTATTTTATTGTTTACACTCGGTGGTCAGCCCTAAAACTCGTGTATTGTCGTTGTTATTGTATCTATTTTATTTCATTGTTTACACTCGTTTGTCAGCCTCAAAACTCCTGAATTGTCGTTGTTTGTGTATCTATTTTATTTCATTGTGTATAATTGGCTATCAGCCTCAAAACTCGTGTATTGTCGTTGTTTTTGTATCTATTTTATTTTATTGTTTACACTCGGCTGTCAGCCTCAAAACACGTGTAGTATCGTTGTTTTTGTATCTATTTTATTTCATTGTTTACACTCGGTTGTCAGCCTCAAAACTCGTGTATTGTCGTTGTTTTTGTATCTATTTTATTTTATTGTTTACACTCGGTTGTCAGCCTCAAAACTCGTGTATTGTCGTTGTTTTTGTATCTATTTTATTTCATTGTTTGCACTCGTTTGTCAGCCTCAAAACTCGTGAATTGTCGTTGTTTGTGTATCTATTTTATTTCATTGTGTATAATTGGCTGTTAGTCTCAAAACTCGTGTATTGTCGTTGTTTTTGTATCTATTTTATTTTATTGTTTACACTCGTTTGTCAGCCTCAAAACTCGTGTAATGTCGTTGTTTTTGTATATATTTTATTTCCTTGTGTATAATTGGCTATCATCCTCAAAACTCGTGTATTGTCGTTGTTTTTGTATCTATTTTATTTCATTGTTTACACTCGTTTGTCAGCCTCAAAACTCGTGAATTGTCGTTGTTTTTGTATTTATTTTATTGTATTGTTTACATTCGGTTGTCAGCCTAAAAACTCGTGAATTGTCGTTGTTTTTGTATCTATTTTATTTCATTGTTTACACTCGGTTGTCACCCTCAAAACTCGTGTATTGTCGATGTTCTAATATCTATTTTATTTCATGGTTTACACTTGGTTGTCAGCCTCAAAACTCGTGAATTATCGTTGTTTTTGTATCTATTTTATTGTATTGTTTACACTCGGTTGTCAGCCTCAAAACTCGTGAATTGTCGTTGTTTTTGTATCTATTTTATTTTATTGTTTACACTCGGTTGTCAGCCTCAAAATTCGTGTATTGTCGTTCTTTTTGTATCTATTTTATTTCATTGTTTACACTCGGTTGTCAGCCTCAAAACTCGTGTATTGTCGTTGTTTTTGTATCTATTTTATTTCATTGTATATAATTGGCTGTTAGTCTCAAAACTCGTGTATTGTCGTTGTTTTTGTATCTATTTTATTTTATTGTTTACACTCGGTTGTCAGACTCAAAACTCGTGTATTGTCGTTGTTTTTGTATCTATTTTATTTCATTGTTTACACTCGGTTGTCAGCCTCAAAACTCGTGTATTGTCGTTGTTTTTGTATCTATTTTATTTCATTGTATATAATTGGCTGTTAGTCTCAAAACTCGTGTATTGTCGTTATTTTTGTATCTATTTTATTTTATTGTTTACACTCGGTTGTCAGACTCAAAACTCGTGTATTGTCGTTGTTTTTGTATCTATTTTATTTTATTGTTTACACTCGGTTGTCAGCCTCAAAACTCGTGTATTGTCTTTGTTTATGTATCTATTTTATTCGCAGGCGTATACCTCGCTACTAATCTCATAATCAGTTCCGTTGAAGTTATCCTTGCCGTGTTTGTGTTGAGGATTCACCATCGGTATGACAAAGGCATTCCTGTCTTGGAGAAAACGCAAAAGTTCACGAGGACAGTTCTCGCGAGAGTTTCATGCTTGTGGACTGTGTTTGTTTCCAAATATTTGTCCTCCTTACTTTGATACTAAGCATAGTTTTCTTTGTTCTTCTTACTAGTAATAGTGACTAAACATTTTCATGGTGGTTGATTTCAATAAATAAATCCGTGGTAGAAATGTTGATAATGAGAAACTTTCATGCGTGTAGGGCTTCTGTTTCATCAACATTTTACTTAGTTACTTAACTAAGTTTGACTACTTATCTTCTGTATTATAATTTCTAAAAGACAATTGTTTGGAAGGTTCCACTGTGATAAAAATGTAACGATATCGTGACAAAGATTTTGAGTGGTTGATTCAAACAATCGGACTACCTCAAAGATTCCCATAATGTATTAAAAGATTATCGTTTAGATCGGTTTTTTTTCTATATTCATTTTTTATTATTAAATGTTTTCCGTTGAAAAACATCTTGTACACGATTACTGCAATGACTTTAGTCGGAATAAATATTTTTTTAATTCTGAGGTGTGTTTGTTTCATGAAACCTTACAAATTCTTACTTCCTGGTCCAAACGTTTCTTCTGTACAAATTGTCAAGACGCTTAGTCTGTAGTACGGACCCAGTTCTCCCGATTGGGTCTGTTAAATAACATTGTTTAGTAAGCCGCATTAGAGCACGTTGATTGGTGAATTGCTTCAATGAAGTCACAGTTTAATAAACGTTCAATTGCTATGAATTGTGGGACATGCATAGAATTCCCTGCATTTTCATTGGTGGTTAATAGCAAACTCCACGGACTGGTTCACTCTACTTCCGATTCGGAGAACGTGAACACTCCTGCAATTGACTACTATTTTGTTTTGTTTTTTCTTACGGAGTAAATGCATTCCTGGTTTCAAGCTCCGTGCCAATCTTACATCGAATAACGGGTATAATACGCAGCCCCGAAGACTAACACGCTCAGTCCCATTCTGGCAGGTATTTCCTGAATCATAATTTAACATTGTATACATATCTGTATGGTATCAAACTATTTGTTCAGGCTTAAATGTTTATTCATGCATGGAAAGTGTTTACGCAAGAATACGCTAAGAATTTCCGGCCCAAATACATGTATTGACATTCTTAGACAAATTAATTTTTTTTATTAAAGATTTTTTAAAAAATAAGACAAACATTAAAACTTTTTAAAAACGTGCCGCGTAAAAAGATTTATACGTGCATCAAATATTATAATGTGCCCCATTGGAAATGGACGCCTATTGCAGCAGGAGTCACAGTCAAGGTACGTAGACTTGCTTCTGTATGCAGGTTAGGTTTATATCCCTGATTCTAGTCTTGATCATATGCGACGCTTGCTTTTCTAAAAGACAAACGTCTTGACAAGTTGTGCAGAAGAAACGTTTGAATCTGGAAGTAGGATCAGATTGGCTGAAACAAGCACACATCTGCGATGGTTATGTTATAAATTTATAAAATATTTATTCGGACGGAAGTCATGGCAGTTATATATGTTATCGAAAATATCTAATAAAATTAAAATAATGAATATAGAAACAAACATCCAATTGGTACTCTTTTGAAATACTATGGAAATATCCAAGGTAGTCCGATTGTTTGAATCAACCAATTAAAAACGTTATTCGATTATCATTTTAACAATTACTTTTATTCTCGGCTGAGCTTGTCAAGACTTTTGTCATTTAGAAAAGTAGGCGTCGCATATGATCAAGACTAGTAGATATCAGGTTCTGGGATAGACTACGTTTGTCTTTTAGATAAACAAGCATCGCAGATAACCAAGACTAACGGCATGACCATCTAAAAGGGTAGTCTGTAGTACGTACCCAGCTCTCCTCATAGGGTCCGTTAAATACTAATGCAATCGTGAAACATCGGGTATTTCCGTATCCTCCGTATAATACACCTCGTGTATAGCTCTAGAATACACCAACGCTATTTGCCTGTGTTATAAGTCTTGTGTTCATTCGCGTGAAAGTAACAAATTATGTTTCCGTCATTAAGCTGAATAAATGGCGTTATTATATCGATTTTATTATTTATACACTCCACATGGGTCATGTTTATAGGGAAATTTAAAATATTAGTCTTGATTAACCAACGTTTATATTTTCAACGTACATGTATATAAACATGTACACCATAAAGATGGCATAAGAGGGCCGCCATTTTGTTTTATCATGTGACCGAAAGTAGTTTAAAAATGGCGCCATATTATGTCAGAGGCCTATTGCGTAGCATAAAGGCCGAGGTGATCAGATTGCGTAGCATAAAGGCCGAGGTGATCAGATTGATACTTATGTTGAAAAATCCGCATTTGATCACGTTTATTGGTCTGTAGCTTCAGTTGAACATTTTAATGAGTTCACAGTTAAGAAAGCGTTAAATTGCTATGAATTGTGGGACAGGCATGGAATTCCCTGCATTTTCATTGGTGGTTAATCGACCTGATTTGCGAGATATCAGGTTCTGAGATAGACTATATACAAGGCACAATATATGACGGATTTCTATAAAGAGCAAAAAGTACAGTTTAAGTCGACAGGAAATTTGAATAAATCGTCTGTTAAAAACCAGAACCTGGTATCTACGTTTTTTTGAAATTGTTCAGGAACATGAAAAAACGTTGTCAAATGTTAAAAATTCCATATTTACATCAAATTCTTAGCAATTTGACTAATCGATACATGCTTTAGTAATATACATATGTTTCAACTTATTTGTTCTTCAAATGATGACATATAAGACAGTTTTGGTTTTGGCAGAATAAATTTAGTTAAAAAGCAGTATTTATGTATAGGTTAAACATCTTATCTACCGATAAGAGTTTCTGGTTTTGAGCAAAATAAAGTGTTCTTTATGATTTTGACGAATTAAGGGAATATCAGAAAGTGAAGATGATGCATAGTAAATAGTCAAAAGAACAACTGATGTATTTGTACAAAGCAAAATTACAAATATCAAGTGCCAAGAAAAAGGACACGATTGCTTTGTGAAAGAATGGTGGAATACCATCCAAATTCAACGAGTGCTTAAACTAAAACATGTCCCATGTAACAGCATATATCTATATACATGTAATGGTAGAAGACAAGACAGTTGAACAGTGATAAAAAACATTCAGTTAAATATTCAGTGTTCGTGTACTTAAAACACTCAATTCAATGTCTTAGTATTTAAACTGTTTGAAATTAGAAATATCCAGGGTGTATAGGAAAAATGATTATAATGATATCAGAACCACGAATTGCAAAAAGGCACGATTTTAGGTCTGATAGTAATACTATGTAATAGTATGTAAAATGTGTGTAAAATAAATGTGTAAATGTTTCTTTCATCATTTAAAGAAAACATAATTAAAGCCTTATATACTGAATTGCATGTCTGTAGATTACGAGAAATATAATCACATTGTGTGTGATAAAAAACTCTTAATTGCTAATGCATCTAAATGACTTTATCATGATTATAAATGTTATCAAAGATAATATGCTGCCCTTTTGTCACCTGCACCATATATAGGCAAGATATAACAACACCATTCGTTTAAATGCAATACATCACATTTACTAGTGAACTTGGTGTGTACCTGACTGATTGTAAAGTACAGGTGTGAACTTTGCTTCTCTGCCTTGCAATCTTGCTATCCTTGTGTTTTTGTTCGGGGCAAATGTTACAGCATCACTATCATTATTTGGGATGTACCAGTTGGTACAATTAGTTAGAATTTGAAATGTATTTTAATTTTTTTCTTGTAGGCATTCGCTTTGGATTTTAGTGTTTCTTACTATCACTTCTATCTCCAGGTTCACTTTCCATTGTCTTTCTAGCAGTTTTTTTACTTCTGTGATATACTTCTCTTTTATGGTTGTTGTATTTTTACATTAGTTTTCATCTTTGACAGCACTTACATTATGCGACTTCTCTTTTATGGTTATTGTATCATCAAGCTCGTTTTCCTCTGTGACATCCTTTGATTACCCGTCTTCTCTTTCTTGGTTGTTGCATCGTTACATTTATTTTCCTCGGTGACAGTACTTACATTTTCCGATTTCTTTTTTACGGCTGTTGTATCATCACGTTCATTTTCGTCTGTGATAGCACTTACATTAACAAGGCTAGAATTTAACTTTTTTGTGCACTGGCAATTTTGGCCAGTGCCTAAAGTTTCAACTGGCCAAATTTGAAAACAACTAGCCAAACCAATTTTCGCAGAAACTTGTAGTCCTAAATGTCTAAATAAACACATAATTAATTGTTTCAAAGTCTGCATGTTATTTAATATGCATTATTAGCTTTTTTTTTTATTTATAGACAATGGTATCAAGGTTATTATATATGTAAAGGTAAAATTCAAAGCAGTACTTTACAAAACAAAATATTTTAAAAAATAAAATTGTCTTTGTTATTTATTTTACTACCATAAATAAATGCATACAATGATATATCATAAATAAACACTTTTAACAAAACCAAAACATGAATCATGGATTCAACAATAACAAGTGCACAGAGACCGAGATTGGACATACACACATTTCTATTTATAGAATTAATATTGCCAATGGCCTTTCGTTTTAAAATAAGATCTTGATCTAGCCAAGGACGATTGTTTAACATGTATAAATGTTCTGATATCATAGTAATATAGTTTAATTGTTGATCGCGTGGTTTCTACAATTGACACACCATTTTTGTCATTGTCAAGTTTAACAGCTGACAAAATATGTAAACAATAAAGTTGACTAGTTTCAACTTAACTTTTATTTTATAGAGTGAGTGGGCGATTGATCAAACTAGACGCAGTCTACTCATTATGTTGTTGACGGGTTTTAACTTTACTTCCATTTTTGCAGAATGAACTCGATATCAAAAACAATTGGACGCAGTCTACACATATTAAATATTTAATACATGACAATCATGCTGCCAGGGGGTAATTTGGTAAAATTGACAAGAATCCGTTATTTTTACCAGGATAATGCTTGTTTTTTTTCAAAAAACAATAAAATGAATACAATCAGTAATTTTCTTAACTTGAAATCCACTCGCAAAAAAATGCCAGCTTAAGTAATTTCAACTCGCATTTTCAAAATACAGCTCGCATTTTGCGAGTGGTGAGTGCTTAAATTCGAGCACTGATTAATGACTTTTTTTAATGGCTGCAATATCGTTACACTCATTCAACACTTACAATGTCCTTCTTCTCTTTTATAGTTGTTATATCGTTACACTCATTTCCTCTGTGACAACACTTACAATATCCAACTTCTCTTTTATGGTTGTTATAGCGTTACACTCATTTTCCTCTGTTACAACACTTACAATCCATTTTCTCTTTTATAGTTGTTATAGTATTACACTCATTTTCCTCTGTGACAGCACTTACAATATCCATCTTCTCTTTTATGGTTGTTATATCGTTACACTCATTTTCCTCTGTTACAACACTTACAATATCCATTTTCTCTTTTATGGTTGTTATATCGTTACACTCATGTTCCTCCGTGACAGCACTTACAATATCCAATTTCTCTTTTATGGTTGTTATATCGTTACACTCATTTTCCTCCGTTACAACACCTACAATATCCATCTTCTCTTTTATGGTTGTTAAAGCGATACACTCATTTTCCTCTGTGACAGCACTTACAATATCCAACTTCTCTTTTATGGTTGTTATATCATTACACTCATTTTCCTCTGTGACAGCACTTACAATATCCAACTTCTCTTTTATGGTTGTTATATCCTTACACTCATTTTCCTTTGTGACGACACTTGCAATATCCAACTTCTCTTTTATGGTTGTTATATTGTTACACTCATTTTCCTCTGTTACAACACTTCCAAATCATCTTCTCTTTAATAGTTGTTATAGTATTACATTCATTTTCCTCTGTGACAGCACTTACAATATCCATCTTCTCTTTTATGGTTGTTATATCGTTACACTCATTTTCCTCTGTTACAACACTTACAATATCCATCTTCTCTTTTATGGTTGTTATATCGTTACACTCATGTTCCTCCGTGACAGCACTTACAATATCCAACTTCTCTTTTATGGTTGTTATATCATTAGACTCATGTTCCTCCGTGATAGCACTTACAATATCCAACTTCTCTTTTATGGTTGTTATAGCGTTACACTCATTTTCCTCTGTTACAACACTTACAATCCATCTTCTCTTTTATAGTTGTTATAGTATTACACTCATTTTCCTCTGTGACAGCACTTACAATATCCATCTTCTCTTTTATGGTTGTTATATCGTTACACTCATTTTCCTGTTACAACACTTACAATATCCATCTTCTCTTTTATGGTTGTTATATCGTTACACTCATGTTCCTCCGTGACAGCACTTACAATATCCAACTTCTCTTTTATGGTTGTTATATAGTTACACTCATTTTCCTCCGTTACAACACTTACAATATCCATCTTCTCTTTTATGGTTGTTATAGCGAACACAATGTAATAATTTGATAACCCTATTTTCGGAAATTTTGGTAGATACCAGGTTCTGGTTTTTAACAGACGAAATGTATTATTTTATTCGAAATTAAAAAAATGCTGTATCTGCACCATTTGTTTGAGAGAGACAGGGACAGAGACCAGGACCTAAATTCATCAACAATTTGAGTCATGGAATCGGACTCAGACTCAAATCTAACATTTTTGTAAAACCATGTAAACATACAAATGTGACTGTTCAGTCAGGTTTCAGTATAATATGACCTAGTTGGGTATCAAACAATTTGTCTGTATGGTGAAAATGTGACACCGGCTAGAATCCTGTCTCAAGTAGACAGCTTAAATGAAATGTTGGCAAAAAATATAGAGCTTGGTTTCACGAGAGCAGAGAACGTGGTCATGAACAAAATAACAGTGTATGTTATTTTCAGGGAACAATGAAACATTTGCATAATTTTAGGAAACTAACGAACATTAGTTTCCTTCAGGAAATAGAACAAAAGAAATATCTGTGGCAATGGTTAAAAGAGTTTGGAGCACGTGGTCCAGCGGTAGAACATCTTAGTCGACCCTCGGGATCGAAGGCTCGTGAGTTCGATCCTCTCACACGGATATTTGTGGTGTTCTTGAGTTAGACCTTTTTCTGCATATGCTTTGTACTGGTTCCACCCAGGAACACTTCGGGAATGATTTGTACAGTTTGCAATAACTTGTTTCAAACTCGAAGTGAAAAAAACAAGTTTAAACTAAAATTACCTGTAACTCTCTGTTCAGTAATGATGGAAAAAGTATTGAATCACAGAGAGGAAGGTCCCATTCGAAGATAATGGTCGATTTCGTCCTTGTCGTTTGTCTTATTTATGAAAAAATTGTTAATATACAGGTCGGCATTTTCTGTTTTATTCCTCAAAGTTTTAGCATTTCCTGAAACAGGCAAATGAGCGGTTTATCGCACGTCGCGGTTTAGTGTTTTGCCAACAAAATTACATAATTTTACACTACAGAGACAAAATACAATACTAGTTATTGAACAGAATATCCATAATATATGATATTTGATATAGGTGTGCAGTTTTACTGCCAAGATTGAAAAAATATCTGTTCTATAGGTAAGGCCTCTTTAAAAGAGAAGTCGTTATGGGTTTATAACCTGTCGTCTGAAATGCATCTATACGTATTGCAGGTCAGCTGGTTTGTTCATTCGTCAGAGAAGTATTTTTAAGGATCATTTTAATGCTTTTGGGAAGAAGGCAACATTGAAATACTTTTATAGACATTGAAAAAATAACTTTGGGGGAAAAGCAAACTAATTTTGATAACAAAGGAATAATGAATTGTATGTTCAGGGAACACGGGAACTGTGGATCATATGTTTATGAAACAAGGAAACATTATATCATAGGTTAAGGGAACAATGGCTCATATGTTTAGGGAACAAGAGAACATTGAACCATATTTTCAAGGATTACATTTTGGCACAAGTTCGCAAATTGTGACCAGTATGGCTGTGAATAACTGGACCAATATGAACTCATTTAACTAATGGCAATTTTATTTACGAGCCGGGCCAGATTAGCTCAGTCGGTAGCGTGTCTGACTATCAAGGGTTCGAGAGTTCGAATCCCTGCTCGACCATAGTCTCCTTGATGACTGACATATATTACATTGCGTCTCATCATTATTCTCTCACCGCTGGTTCAAGTGAGGAAGTTATCAATTACTTGCGGCGTTGGGGTGTGCTCGAGTACTGGTTAACCTTCAAGGATCCCAGGAAACAGGGGTTAGGTTAACTGATCCGCGGCGTCTGTTAGCCCTCGATGGCATAAAATAACGATAAATATTCAATCAATCAATCGATCAATCATTATGTACGGTTCTCATTTGGAAAACATATGACTGCATAATTATGGTGGCAGGAATAAGAGAAAGGAATATTTATATGCTTTACAATACAAATTATTATGCAATACAATATATACAATACAATATATATAGTACAATATATGCTATACAATATATGCTGTACAATATCAGTATTTCTATTCATCATGATGGGGGTTGATCTCATCATCAATGCAGCTTGAGCAGAAACGAGTTGAAACCAAAGACTACACCAGTGTGCATCTTCCATCCAGCAGAGGGTCCACGGATGATCTAACTTGTAGATAACATTGTTAGATTTCTTCTTGATAAAAAATATGATAGTCCTTCTACAGAAGTATTCACTAAGCTGAAATGGGTGACGTTTCCTGACTAAAGTTAATTTCAAAAGGCAGTTCTCATGTAAAGATCATTTAATGACCTACATATCTGAAAGATTTATTTACTCTACCAGCTAACGTCCATACGCGCACAATACGGTCATCCTCCAATCTACAGCTGTATTCTCCTAAGCTGTTTCTTAAGTCGATTTCTCATTCAGATTCTTGTCTGTGGAACAATATTCTATCTTATATGGAAAATGCAAATTCTAACAATTAGTTCAAAGCTTTATATTGACAATTGAGTAAAAATTCTTAACAACTCTAATAAATCGTTGCTTCGACTTTTCACCATCGTAGTTTCGTTGTTGCGACTTTTCACCCTCGTAGTTTCGTTGTTTTATTGTTTCGACTTTACTTAATTTATAAATATGCCGCGATGGTACTAATGCAACGGGATACCGTAAAAACCATGCTTACATGCCTTGCCATTTGTTTAACTTTAAAAAAATATGGAGAAGACAACTACTTTCTCCTGCATCAGTGTAGCTCGATGCTGTGCAACAGTAACCATATGCTTGACACGTATTGCATATTGCTTCTATAACCAACCCCTATGAGAATATGTGCGCTACTGTACGTGACTACAAAACGGTGGCGATATTGAAATATTAATTAATTGCATTTTTATTCAACGAGCGACATGTGTGCTCCAAAGAAAAACAACTCTTCACCTAAATATGTGGATGATAATTGTATGAGTTATCTCGCTTGGTATTAGCGAATTTTCTTGCAGCTATTTTGACACGATCGGAAAACATCATCCTTATGTTTGGTTTAAACATATTTTGATACAGTGTACAACATATCTGTACACAATATGAAAAAGGACAGAACAAGTCACACGATCTTAAAGTCTTACAAAGTTCCAATCCAAAAGATGATGCTAGCAAAGATAAAAAGAAAAAAAAAACGGTTCTTAATATGCTTTACAGTTGATATAACTTCTAGAAGTACTAAACAAGGTGATTTTATGGGGCTGAGCGCCATTTTCAACACATTCCATGTTATAGCAGGAGGATCCAAAAACTTTAAAAGTGAATTTAGTGAAAAAAATATTAAATTTAAAAAAAAAGCATCGGCTAATTTGATTAATGATTACAAAAAACAACAACAAAAAAACAACAAAAAACAACAAAATAACGGAAGAAAACAGAGAAATTAGAAGAAAAAAAACCCCATTTAAACCCAATTTATCTCGAGAACCAAGAAAAAGAGCATGTTGAAAAGAAAATTGAGACAGTAATTAGACAAGGAAAATGAAAAAAAGCCATGAAATAAAGAAAATGAAAAATGTTATATAAAATAAAATTCTCGGCATTTCAGTTCTGAAACGAATAAAAACACATAAGTAATTGCATACTTTCGGCTCAATTATTTGCATAAAAATTATATTTTCACTATAACATCATCATTAAATCTAAAGATTTTTGTAACAAGCACATCCGTTTACAATCATCTCACTGCTCAGAACAAACCTCGAAAAGCCTTCAAATCCCGCATTTAGAACGATTTATCAATTTTACCAAATTTTCACCTAATGATCCGCCATTGACCGAAAGTCTCAGTCCTTATGGTTAATATATTTACCGTGAATGGCGTCACTTACAAGAAACAAGCTGAGCTCGAACCCGCGACGACCCGCTTAGAGGACAGCGCCCAAGCCCGCTCGCCGACGTAGAGCCCTAATCTGACTTGAAACAATGTTTGTGACAACGATGTTCACATGCGCCTCTCCGATGTTCGTTGTTTCTCTGTACACAATGTGTTCGATGATTCAAACTCACGAGTCAATTAAAAATCATAAAATAACAATATATTACACACGTGATGCAAGGCTATACCCATGCTACACAGTTTTATAGAATATGTAAGAATATTCATAAATGACACGGAATCTTTACGAGTCCTGTAAGTTACCATAACCAAGGACTTATATAGAGATTATATAAATCATTGCCATAACTAAAGTCGGTGACTGGTACATGTCTAATGTGTGATTCGACAGTCATGGCAGTTGTACCAGATGACCACTTTGTTTGCGAGTGTTGCAGCATGTAATATCACATGTGCATGATCAACGGCAACTGTTTCCTTTTTTTTTTAATCAATATAAAACATTTTTCATGAAGAGAGAGAGAGAGAGAGAGAGAGAGAGAGAGAGAGAGAGAGAGAGGGGGGGGGGGGTGGGGCGGGAGGAATATTACGTGGCTAGCATGACAATCGTTCTATGTTGGTCCCTGGGCAGCTGCGAGAGAGAGAGAGAGAGAGAGAGAGAGAGAGAGAGAGGGAGAGAGAGAGAGAGAGAGAAGGAGAGAGAGTGCGGGGGGATATTCCGTGGCTAGCATGACAATCGTTTCATGTTGGTCCCTGGGCAGCTGATACCGTATAAATTTAGTTAATATTCTGTGCCACTCGCGTGCTTTCCGGTCATGAACATCTACTGTCATTCAAGTTTATGAATGGAATTCCAAATTACGTGGGATCAACAATGCTGATTTCACGATGAAAATGTTACAATCGATTTTATTTCGCAAAATTTCAAGACAAGCTTGCGCCTATCGCTTGGTGGTTTTGACTTTACACCAGTGGTACCTATCGATTGTTCACAGTGGCATTTCTTAATTCCGACAAATTCACATCTTATAAAATCATCATATTGGTTTGGATTATATTTTTTTCTTACTTTTTGATACTTTGCCAGTAGTTTCAAGCACAGAGATTGAAATCACAGAATTTCAAATAACAGCCTGAAATTTACTTTCACTTAATTCCAAATTTCATGCTACTTTATTAGTGATTAACCGTTGAGAAGTTCCGCTAACCGTTTAATCAAAATACAATTAACAGCAATCGGCACGCGCAACGGTACACCGCGAGATGTCATCTTTTTTTCATGGCGAAGCCCGATAGGTGTAAATCTATTTATAGACACAGTCATATATGTGTCACGTGATCTAAAGTGTACCTCAGATTACGAATAAAATATTTTGTCACATACAAGTAAAGAAGTGCATGGCCACTATGTCGTGTTGCGATTTTGTGTTGTATGCTTTTTCATGAGGATTTAACTTTTGAATCTCAATGAAAATGAAGCTGGCCCACCATTAATTTCACATAGACCGTAATATTAGCACAGTAGACTGTCACACTTACAGTTGTGCTCCAAACTCCATGAGAATTTCCAGAATTCACATTCAATTCAAGCAGAACACAAAAAACAGTTAAAAACATGGGCAATAACTGCTTCCAATTTCACAATATTGCTAAAAGTGAAAGTAGGTGTCCCTATTTCACATACTGGGGTCAAATCAGCCAAATTGTGCAAAATTCTAACCGTCTAAGAAATAGACCCATCTGTGTGTTATAGCTACCAGTCCACTCAGTTCTGCACCATTCTCTGGGAAAATATATTCCCTTCACAATTTCACATTGCAATAGTACCTGTCAAGTGCATTTTACCATTCACACCATCTTGAACGACCACTGTCAATTTTCTATGGAACTACTTTCGGGTACTACCATTTCAACCCCCTGGTTCCTGGTCTAAGTCCTATATGAAACTGTTCCATTAATTCTGACTTTTAAAAACATATGGCTGTGCTCTCCTACCTTAGGGCTAGTGGTTAGAGTAGATTCCATGGCTGTATCTCAAAAACTGTCGTTCACATTCATGTTCCAGTTGAACCTATGATATTGCGTCAAATTCAGGGGAAAATCCAAAGATCTGGCAATCCGCACAAACAGAAAACAGTAATACAACTATTTTAGGCTAGATAACATACCACTACCTGCATATATTTATCCGTATGCATTTACTCTGTCTGAAAATTATAAAATTAAGGAATGCCAAATGGAGATATAAAAAAAAAAAATTTTTTTAGTCGACTGTATAGAAATTGGCACCATTTTTCAGAGATTTCTAAAGAAAACAAATTCCCAGGAGAAAATCTGGATTTGAAAATTGTCAAATTAAAATGCACATTAATTACCCATATATTACTAATGTAACCATGGTAAAACATCTTGAAAAAAAGATAAGATTTTTTTTTACAGCCTTTCAACTTTTGCTGGTATTTTGACAAATTGACCAAAATGGCCAAATTCTGGAACAATTCAGAAATTCTAAAAATTTAATAACTTTTTTATTCATGATTCAAATTTGATGAAACTTGCTAGGTACTAAGTCAATAGTATTTATAATCTGAAAGTGAAACTAGTTTCTCTGTCATACAAGTGAGAGAAAATGTATAAAAAATTAGATGTCGGCTACCGACAGAAACATTGAAATTCTGACTAAATCTCTACATTTATTTTACATTATTATTTTTTTACTCTAAATAAAATGTATATTTTACTATTTATTTATTGTTGTATTGTCCTTAAATCATTTTGAATAAAATTAATTAACCAAAAAGTAACAGGCTTCCATTCCAGACAAGTTGCACATTAAATATCAAAGAAGGCATCCTGCTGTGCTAAATAGCAGGTCTGAAAACAGAAGCCAAAACCAAGATACCAGATTGCCAAAACAGGTAACCAGATGGTCATGTCCACTCCTCCCATGTTTATATTCTGCTATATAAGGCACTGTAGAAACTGGGATGTTATTATTCCACCATGAAAGGTGAAAGAAAGAGAAAACATGCTATGGTCCAGAAAAACTGCAAACCTTATAATAAGGGCCTCATCAGACTATCATCAATATCATCATCCGACAGTAGCGAAAGCAGTGGCAGCAACTTTATGGCAGCTAAAAGGTTGATAAAGCAGTTTACTTCTTCACTTTCACTCAGCAGTCAGACGTCCGTCCACATTTACCAGTCAAGAAGCTAATGTGCTACTCTTGCATCACAGGCCTGAAACACACGAGATCACATTGCGGATAACCGAAAGTGATAAAGAACTGTTAGAAGATATTCTCAAAAAACGCAAAAAAGCAATAGAAAGCACACAGTTTAATTACAACACGCAATCAGATGAAAGGGAGGGATCTTAGCGTAGCTACCCCGTTGGGGCCCCGAAGGGGAAAGATCCCTCCCTTTCATCGCTCCTCTCTCCTATTGAAAGTGTCCATTCCTTTAATCTGAGCAAGAGGAGATTAAGGATGTTCTAGAGGTGATTAAATCTTAAGGCTTTCAAGTAAGAAAGGGCTGGCTTAGGGCTAGATTTAACAGAAATTTGCGCGGGAAATTTTCTCCTCTTCTACTCCAACTCATATGATAAAGAGGGTTCCTCATTGATAATTCCAAGTAAGAGGAGCTATTCTAAAAATATATGATTTAAATAAATATTCTATTTATAGTAACATGATATCATTTCCGTTGTTTGGTAAACAACTTTGAAATGAACCAATCAAAATGCTTGTTACAAAAACCGTTAATAAATAACAGCGTTCCGGAAGTAGAGCTCATTCTACCAAAACTAACCGTACTGGACAGTTGCGTTGGAATATTCTGTGATCCAAGGATTTTATTATTCTTTTAACGGAAAAAAAGAAGGTAATTTATTTATTTAATTATATTTACACGGTTCGCTAAGTCATCAGTTAACTTTCTATTTTTTTTATACCAGATTCTATTCAACTTGAAACTTCGTGTGCTATTCCTAAGTTATCGTTTTACCTTCAGGTGTTTTTTTTAATTACCTAAGAGCAGTTTTGTTTAATGCAGCCTGATAATTTGCTCATGTGATCATCATAAATTCTTGTAGTGAGTTAACAAGCGTATATATAAAAGCGTTGCCATTGAACTTCTACAATTGTCGTGTTTGATTACGTTTGATGTGCTCAACAAACAATTAAACCATACAGTCCGTAATTGTGTAATTGACCCGTTTCATTGTTTATTACTGCCAAACATTTCACCTGAGTTACATAAAATTTAGAGTGTGTATTATAAAAAGATTAGCATAGGCGTTTTATTGTAATATGTAGATCCAGGTAAAATATACATATAGCACACTTTACACACCTGTGTATGAGAATTCACCTGTTAACACAGGTATGTTTAGTATAAGATGTGACACTAGATATATATGGGGGGGGGGGGGGGGGGGGGGGGGGGTTCAAGGGGACTCCTGTTAGCTGTTTATGTAACTTTGTAAACTGGTATAAAAGCTTTAAATATTTAGATATAGGCAGCCCTTTTCTGATTGTGTATAGGAAGAGATTATCTAAGGTAGCAAAATGGTTTAATGTAACCAGAGACAAACAAAGGTTAAGTTACTGTTGTAATTTTAAAGCATGCATTTCTTGACCATTCAGTTACATGTTCATTAGGCCATTATAAATTAACTGCTAGGTTCTCTTCCAAATTTTTCTTAAAAAGGGGAGCGGGGAGAATTAATCAAAAGATTTTTTTGTTATTTTTTTTAATAAAAAAAAAATTATATGAAAATAAAAAGGATCGGGGCGACATAAAAATAAGGGGTGGGGAATGGTAATCAAGCAATTCATTTATTATGGCCTTACATAGTTTAAGCAGGTTAAGAAAAATAATGCATGAGACCAGACTACATAAAAATAATATTCCAAATCCTGGTTTTCGAAATTGGTTTGGTGGGTAGGGGAAACAATTTATTCAAATATCAAAATATATACTGTATCACTGCCTTGTGGGTATAATGTGCAGGTGCACTTTGGTACGTCTTCAAAATCTAAAGGAATTCTTTTTCAAAAGGCAGCATTTTTGTGGAAAGATATGGATTGAGAGACCAAATAAACAATTAATTTTTTATTTATTTTATTTTGCATATTAACTGGTCAATTGTGATTTCTGCATGACTGGACGCAATGTATATTGAGTGCAATGTTCCATTTGAAGTTAAATATTTTAGTGTGAAATATTGCAGAGTTCTGTTCCCCACTACCCCCCCCCCTCCCCCCCATCACTACACACACACCACACTCGCCCACCCCCAAACTTAAAACCTATTTCAGTGCAAATATTTTTTTAGGATCCCAACCCCCTATCCCCCACTCCCTCCCCCTTCCTCTTACATTTGGTGCTCCCAATTTAAATTAACAAAATCAACATCGGTTGGACCTCCTAATCAAAATCTTGGATCATCTTTGCAGAATATAATAATAATATGTAAATGTCTAAATTTAAAAATTGATTTATAGTAAAATATTCCAGAAGTTAATAAATTTAGTCTCTATTATAGCCAGATTTTTCAATCATTCTGATTAATCAGAAGCAGTGTTTTACATGCATGGTGGCCAAACAATGCAGGCCCTGAACAGACCCTGTGTTTTTTTTAACCAGCATTGTGCCTGCTCAGCAAATCCGGGTTTGTTGCATTAATCACAGATGGTACAATTTGATGTTTCCAGTAATTAAGCCAAGAGTTACACTGTTAAAGATGGGGATGTAATCATTTCTAACAGATGTGCGTTGAGTCGTCATAGAAGGACACTTGTTCTATAATTTAATCTGTAACTTAAGGCTGGTAAAGACTTCCTGCACCAATGTATCATTTCTAAATTTAAACTGATATGTTTTGAATAATACTTTTAAAATATTTCTAAATTTTGTTTTGGTAACAAAGAAAAGCATTCATGCAATGCAGGTGACTTAATCTTCAAGCACCATTTTTTATTAAAGGTACACACAGCAATTTTGGTGAATTATGTTTCTCAAAATTTAAGCATTTATCTGCATAATGCAAATATGAAATTGACTCTTAAACTTGTTTATATTTTGGGAAGGGGCATAACTCTTGTAGATGGACGAAAGGCATCATATTTTTTAAAATGTTGTTTAACTTCGCTTATTTTATCGTGTAAATAATTTTTTAGATAGAGTTTGAGGTAGTAATACTGATGGTCATATGTTTGTTGGTGATGTATACATGAAAATGAGTAAAATTGTCATGTCCCTTTAAATGCATTAAAAGAAATGTTCAAATATTTTGTTAAGCTGATCCAATTCTTTTTATTGCAATAATGTCTGTCTCTCTGTCTCTCTCTCTCTCTCTCTCTCTCTCTCTCTCTCTCTCTCTCAAAAAGAGTGCAAAGCCACCTCCTCCCTAACTTTAAGGTTTATGGAAAATAGCAAATAAGAATTTTTGTTTAATTTAATGTTACTTTACTATATAAGCTGCCATTCAAATGTATTTGAAATTTAAACGTTTATTGATATCAGACTGGTAATATAGCGATAATGAAACTACCAGACAGAAAAATTGTTGTCATACCTCAGAGATATCAGATGGTTAAAGACGATTAACCTTTTTTTTATGCGCATAATTGTGAAATTCGATTTTGTATGCAAGAAGGTATAATGTGCAGTACTGTGTATAATATTTACATATGTGACTGACTCTCTTTGTTTTTGCACAGAGGTGGCTATTTTACAGAAAAAAAAACTATTTTGAAGAAATTCTGTAACGCCACATATTCTGTTGTCTCTCTTAATTCTCTCTCAACTACAATTAACAGTTTAAGATATTTTGATGTTGTGAAATATTTTCATATAATTATTAATATTTGATATGTGTATGTGTCTTTATTGTTTAGAAACAAACAAACAGGTCAAAGTCATAGTAACCAGGTCATGGGTTTGATCCTCTCAAAGCCATGTTTCTGTCAGGGACTACAATGAAGTGTAACATTTTTTAGCAACAAAACCATGGTTTATATATTCAAAGAAATTAAATTTAAAAGCAGGACATTAGTGGAATGAATGGTGTTGGCCCCTCACGCCAGAGGTTGTCGGTTTGATCTCAATGCCTCTCATGTAGCGACACTAAGTACTGGTTCTACACACACAGGAAGCAGCCTCTCGAGCGGTTCATATAAGCTCTGGGCTTTCATCTTTTAAAAGTCATTAGAATTGTTTTCCTTGATATAATCCAAGAAAAGTCAATAATTATTCATTTGATCTAGACTAAATTAAGCGAATTAAAACATCGGTGAATTAGTTAACTTAGGAGGGTGTGGTTTTTATGAATGTCCGTTTTGGTTCAGAGTGGTCTTCTGTGATCTAAGGTGCTCCAGTAAGGTCCATTGTGGTGCAGAGTTGTCTACTGAGATCCATGTTGGTCCAGGGTGGTCCAGAGCTGTCAATTGTGATCCATGTTGGTCCAGGGTGGTCCATAGGGGTCCAGAGTTGTCTGTTGTGATCCATATTGGTTCACGATGGTCCATAGGGGTCCAGAGTTGTCTACTGTGATCCATGTTGGTCCATAGGGGTCCAGAGTTGTCTACTGTGATCCATGTTGGTCCAGTATGGTCCATAGGGGGTCCAGAGTTGTCTATTGTGATCAATGTTGGTCTAGGATAGTGCATAGGGGTCCATGTTGGCTACTGGGATCCATGTTGGTCCATGTTGGTCCAGGGTGTTCCATTCTGGTCCATGTTGGTCCATTGTGGTCCCTGTTGGTCCATTGTGGTCCATGTTGGTCCATGTTGGTCCATTGTGGTCAAGGGTTGTATACTGTGATCCATGTTGGTCCATTGTGGTCCATGTTGGTCTATTGTGGTCCATGTTGGTCCTCTGGGGTCCACAGTTGTCTACTATGATTCATTTTGGTCCAGGGTGATCCATTGGGGTCCAGAGTTGTCTACTGTGGTCCATTGTGGTCTATGTTGGTTCATTGGAGTCCAGAGTTGTCTACTGTGGTCCATGTTGGTCCAGAGTAGTTGTGGTCCAGTATCATGTGGTTCAGACTAAAATTGTGTCACAGTCTTGCATCCACTATTTCAGATATTATTTATATATGGTATTTATGTGGTTATCATCACTTTTTTAACTGCCTGACAATATTATTATGTCCTAAAGTTGCCTGCCTGATAAATCATGACATTTATTATGATAATGACTGATACTACATCTTATTATAAAGGAATAGAATTTTAAAATAGCGATAATGCCATCTGATGTTATATATCACCTTTATTACACCAAAAGTGATAAATTAACCATTTGTGCTCTGTTTATTGTAATATATATTAGATCAAACCATTCTGTCAAGTGTAATAAGAAGTCAGGCCCCCAGGGGACCTAGACAGGGGGATTATCTTTTTCATTATCATCTGTGCGTAAATCAATGTTTAGGATTTTTATGTAATACCCAAATGTGACATTTTATCAGACAGTTAATCAATAATTTTGTTGTGGTCATTACATAAATAACTGCAGGCAAAAATGAAGAAAAAAATATTTGGTTCAGGTGCACTGACCTGCAGTTGTCTTAATTCATGTTCAGGAGTGAATTCTCAGTGTTTTTGTTTTAATTCTTAAATTATATTATGATTAATTTAGTAGCAAAATTGACATTTTTAATAATACTGTTATTTAATCCTTTCATCATGTGAAGTATTCATGGATTAACGCCATTGACCAATAAATAAAGTAAATCGAATATGTATTTAAACAGGAATCTGTTATCTCATTCCATAGCTAGTCTGACTTTCAATCCAGGTCTTTGGTTCGAATGTCCGTCTGGCCACAGCCTCCTATTGATTGATATATGACATTGTGTCTCATTGTCAATCGTCTCTCACTGCTGATTCAAGCGGGAAAGTTATCAGGTACTTGCGCAGATAGGTGCTTTTGAGTACTGATTGACCTTCCAGGATCCCAGGAAAGAGTGGTTAGGTTAACGGATCGGATCTGTTTGCCTATTATAACTTAAATATGAATTGTTTGGAATTTTAATTGGAGCCATGAAATTGAATTCCAATTAAAAAAATAAATACCCTGAAGACATGCTGTCATTGTTCGATCTTTGTATTAACCTATTATTTGCAGATCAAATCCAAATAAAATTAAAGGCATAAATACATCTACCTCAAAGACTTTAAAAATGGTACTAGAAGCTTCCTCGCTTGACGAGGAGAGTTTTAGGTCTGGTCGGCCCGGTGTCAGTATAATGTGATTGGGTGGGGTATCATACCATGTGTCTGCGGCATGATACTCCAGTGTGACAGCGCTCAGAATACTGTCTTAAGTAGACACCGTCGCGATATGACTGAAAAGTTGCTGAAAGCAACGCTAAACACCATACAACAACAACAACAACATCTACCTCAAAGCTGGTGTATTTCACCTCTGTTCTATCAGGACAGGAAGGTTCATAATATATTACAATAATTTAAATATACACATATTCATTTTTAGAACAATGTGAATATAGAATTAAGAAGATAACCTTTATGTCAATATGTGCATGTTTACACAGCATATAAATGTTATAGGGACACAGCTATGTCAATTTTCTTTAATTTAGAAATTGTTCATTAGTTAATATTTCTGTTTTGGGCGTAACATATAAATATTGTAACAAATGAAAAGGAAGTCCACATTTCACATACCGTATATTCCCTTATAAACGCCCCCACTCTAATAAACGCCCCCCCCCCCCCCCCCCCCCCCCCCACACACACCTATTTTTCTGAAAAATTAAAAAACAAAAACGTATATGCGATTTGAGTGCGTATTCGCCCATCTTTCCCTGATCGATTATTTTGTTACACAGTCAACAATTAGCGAAGTGTTTATTACCTTTGGACTCTTTAACCCATTGTTTATATCTTGGGTGACCACTTAATCACTTTTGGTTGAACAAATATTTCCCCATATTTGCTGTTTTATACGAGTAAAAATGCTGTCTGCCGATTAAAACATTCCAAAATGTCGGAAAATGCGGTTAGTCTGTGTACGCTGAAAGCTCATTGTTCCACATTGATAAGAGCAAGCGTCCAAGTGATTTAAAGTGAAGAGAACAATGACCATAACTTCGGATATTCCAGTACGCAGACTAGTAATTTCATACAGATTTTCAGCTTTTTTTCATCCTATGTCGATTATTTCATTCACTCTAAAATAATTCTGAACCACTTTTTCGGGGATTTAAACCGGATTTAAGGGGTTTTTCCATGGTTTTATTGTATGTTTAACTGTTGTTAAATTTGCTTTTTTTTTTATCTTTCACAAAAGTGGGGACAACCTTGTAAAATGTAACGCCCCCAGGGGCGTTAATTAGGGAATAAACGGTATATATTTAAAGGTTGTATATCAGAGAAAAACGCTATAAATGTCTTAAAAAACAATCTCATTATAAATTAATAAAGTCCAAATGGTTTGGTATATCAAATTCACCAAAATGTTACAAAATCAGACTAGTAAAATTAAAACCAAAATATCCACATTCTTAAAATAGACAGTACTTTAATACTGTTTGACGACTTTCACATTGTCCTTCGAACTCTTTTTATGATGAAGCAGAAAAGATATTTTACATAGACGTGTAGACCAAGTTAGGAAATTCCTTTTCAGTATATTATTTTGGCATGTTAATAAATAGATATATACTTATATCCTTATGACAATATGAGGTCAGGGAAGAGTTTTGTATAGGCATGATAGATTGTAAAATAATTATATTTTTTTAGCTAATTCTTACATTTTGAACAAAAAATCCTGATATACTTCCTCTAATATGATATTCAGTTATATTGGTAATGAATTGTTCAACCCTTTATTTCATATAGATGCATTTGGACACCTCTAATATAGACGCCTTTGAACACCTCTAATACAAACGCCTTTGGACACCTCTTATATAGAAGGCTTTTGAATTATTGGGTGAATTATGTTTATATTAACTGACAGAGTGGAAAACAGTGCAGGAAGTAGTCAGATTGCTTGTAACGAGCAATCTGAACTCTTCCTGCACTGTTTTCAAAGGCCTTCTGTGATTGGTGCGGGAAAACGCATATCTATGGAGTAAAGGGTTATAATAGGGATAATTACAGATGAATTATATATGACATTGCAACTCACTGTCATTCATCTCTCATGCTGATTCAAGTTGGAAAGTTATCAGTAACAGTCAAACCTGTGTAAGTGGTCACCTCTATTAAGCAGCCACTTGTCTTAAACAGCCACATTTGCTATTTCTCATTTCTATGCTTTCAGAGTTAATAAACCTGTATTAAGCAACCACCTGTCTTAAAAGGCCACTTTTGTTTCTTCCCTTGACTGGCTGACAGGTTTGACTGTACTTGCGGAGATGGTTGTATGCAGAAAGAGTGGTATCTGCTAGCCCCAGATGGCATAAAACGACACTAAATATTCATACAAAGACCGCGGTGTGGTCTAGTGGTAGAGCGTTCGCTTCACATGCAGAAGGTCGTGGGTTCAATCCCCGACTGGGTCATACCAAAGACTTTAAAAATGGTACTAGAAGCTTCCTCGCTTGATGCTCAGCATTAATAGGAGAGTTCTAGGTTTGGATGGCCTGATGTCAGTATAGTGTGACAGCGCTAAGAATACTGTCTCAAGTAGACACCGTCGCGATATGACTGAAAAATTGTTGAAAACGACGCTAAACACCATACAACAACATCATACAAACAAATCTAAATACACCATTAAATACTGTCTGGAGACCCCAGACCAATATGTTACACAACCCCCTATAAATGTTTTCATGACATTCTAAATGGCAGAAAATTTGACATAACAAATTAGGTGCTGTCACAATACTTTAAGGGCATTCAGTTGGTAAACATATTTGGAAAAGGTATTAATATATCATTGTGTATCAGTATTTATTTATACATAATTTGGTGAGGTCATGGGACAGGTCAGATTATGCTATGTTGATTGTATACATATTGTTTTGTTGTGTATTTCACTCACCAGGGAAAGTTGAGTGCATATTATTTATTTCTTATTAAGAATCATTAACTGAAATTTCCTGGGCCTGTTGTCCTATGATTATGTTTACTTTAAATGCCAAAATTAATTTTACAAAACAAATCTGTAATTGTAAGAGAGCTGAGTCTCATTCTCACGATCCTGAATCGATCAAACTTTGTACAGTTATGTGAGACCAAGTTTTGCTTTTGCACCGAAACAATTCCATTTTGAATCTTGCTCTAATTGACAATAAAGGATGACCATACAAACAAAACATGCTTGCTGTCAATAACAATTATTTATACCATACAACTAGATCATGCTGGTCGATTTCTTCCTCCCTTCACCAGCATCAACAGCTACCGTGACTCCTTCTTCCCATCTGGCATCAGACTATTGAACTCCCTCCCAGTCAGCCTTGTCAACGCACCATCCATCGAAGCATTCCAGGCTAGGATGGTGGCAAAGACATACAATGATGACACTGGGTTTCAAACCCAGGTAGCCTTCAGATGATTTATTTGTTTGTATAGGGTTTTAAGCATTTTTCAACAGTATTTCTGCACACATCGAATCATCATTCATTGGACCTGCTATGTTAACTTATAAACTAGAGCTGCAAGTCTCTGACTACTTCCCCACATATTCAGAGGTGGAAGACTCTTGACTGTAGAACAAAGTTTGTGACCAGAGGTTCAAACTCATCACTCCACACATCATTCATTGGATTTGCTAGATAAACTTATAACTAGAGCTGCAAGTCACTGACTACTTCCCCACATTTTCAGAGGTGGGAGACCAAACAAATTTTGTGACCAATCATAAAAGAGATCGAACAGGGGTTTAAACTTGTGACAGTCAGAAGTGTTACCAACTGAGCCATCCTGGCTGCATGTATTGTTCGTGACCAATCATCATAGAGACTGAACAGGGGTTTGAACTTGTGACAGCCAGAAGTGTTACCAACTGAACCATTCTGGCTGCATGCATCGTTTGTGACCAATCATCATAGAAACTGAAAAGGGGTTTGAACTTGTGACAGCCAGAAGTGTTACCAACTATTAAAGCTGTGTAACAAACAGTGCTGCTTATATAGTTACATAAATTTGAATGACAAGCTTTTAATAAAAACTGACCATATAAAGTTTTATAGATTGTGCGATATGGCCATGATGATAGAGCATTCACCTTGTTTTATTATAGTTTATGACTTTACTCGACAGGTAGTGCCCTCTGGGAATTAAATTATTCCTTTTAAAGCTGTTATAATCGTCAAGATTTTGATTGATTTGATTTTTAATGGAGGATTCAATGTAAACTGCTGTATGTCTGTTCTTCAGCACTTGTTTACGGCAGTTCTGCTTTTAACTATTTATTTCAACTATGAAATCATAATTTGTTTTCTGGAAACATGTTGGTTTGCTTTACTCCCACCCAGTATTTTTCATGTTGGAAGGTAGGTAGCTTTTTTTTGGACACATTTTGATTTGCATAGTCATTGTAAAGAAAAATGGACAAAAATCATGAAAAAAAAACACTTTGAAAGTCAATAAAAAAGTTTTGGTAGTGGCAATTTTAAGTGAGTAGGTAGGAGCACGATAAACAAATTACTTTTTAAGGACGGCCTGGTATAATTGTGTTACGGATTCCCAGTGGATAAAATAAAAATTTGATTCTTCCAAAATCTGAAAACAGAAAGAGTAGTTCAGTTTATACTAATTTATTTTAGCTTGATTGGGAAGAAAGCTGGAAGCTTATATGACCCGCCCTCAAGTCCTTTTCCTGGGTAGATCCAAACCAGAAATGAGTGTTGTTGTTTTCAGAGGCATTGGGTCAGGCTGGGGACCCACAACCTCTGGCATGAGCAGTCAATACTCTATCCACTACACTACCACCCTCACCCCTACCCCACTGTAGGCAGCTTTTTTGGTGGATGGGTAGGTAGGCTGATAGCAAACAAACACTATTTTAATTTTGGCCTAAATATGATGGACACTTATTGCTATGAGATTTAATTACTCAATATTTGTAGCATAGGAAATGTCCAGCAGCAAGTACTGTGACCAATATTTCTCCATTGATTTTTGAGCTCTGGACAATCGCCATGTTATTAGAGAGTATCTGGGTCATTTCATAATGACATGATAGTAGACAATGGACACCATATCATAGTGGTATGCCAGTTATCATATTATATACTGTACAGAGACTGACCATTTCAATATCACGTTGACATTACAACTTTATTGACCAGTATTGATTATCAGGGAAAGAGAAGTCATTGCTGTTAAATGAATGGAGTTAAAGGCCATATTCATTTGACATAATTATTTAGTTTTAAGTTTAAGCGGCGGCTGTAGTGCAATGGAAAGTGTTGGCTGCTCACACTAGAGGTTGTTGCTTCGATCCCCAGCTAGACCACATGGCCTCTTAAAAAACAACACTTGGTACTGGTTCTTACGCAGGAAGCCGACTCTAGAGCGATCGCATTATATGCTTGGACTTTTCTTTGCAATTTAACTAAAATAATTTGTATTAATTAAAACAGATATTTATGTTGTGTCTGTTCTGTTTCATATGGGTCGCCTCCTTATTATTTATATTTAAAATAGAACTAGATTCAAAATTGTGTTAGCAGTCACCTCTATTAAGTTACCACTTGTCATACGCAGCCTTATATGCTATTTCTCATTTATATGTTTTTAGAGCAAATTAACCTCTATTCAGCAATAAGCCACTTTTTTTCCTTCCCTTGACTGGCTGCTTAAGATAGGTTGGAATGTAACTTGCAGTGAAAACAGGGTTTTTCTCACTCATGTATCAAACACCACTAAAACACCAAAAAGGAAAAAAAAGAAGAACGGTGAATCCCGCGGTGTTCTGATTCACATTTAACCAGGTTACTTTCTTTGATTTGTAAATAACATTACTTCTGATGCTATCTTGTCCCTTTCTGCGATCTCTCCATTGTAGATCTAAATTAAGATTTTGTAATGATGACTTTTGCATATTCAGTGGGATTTGAAAGCCTGGGTGTTACATTTGATTAAGCCGTCTCCCACTGGGACCTTCTTTTTGAGAATGTTTTATTTCAGTATAAGATGCTGAACTATAGTTAGAAAGATGCATGGTCTTGGTAACTTGTATTAAAGGAAGTATATCAAGAAAAACGCTAAAGAATATCTTAAAAGATGATTTTTTAAATGGATAAAAAAGCATTTTGTTGTCATAATAAATAAAATCTGAATGGTTTGGTATGTCAAATTCACCAAAACATGACAATACCAATATTTTAAATCAGATATTAAAATTTGAGTTGCACACTTGAAATGAAATCCCCATTCTAAAAATAGACAGCACTTAAATACTGCTTGATGACCTTTGCATCATCATTCTGAAACTTTCAATAAAAGTGCGAACCTTGGATAACTCCACGTTGGGAATTGTCTGTGATAACAGATTGATATAACACATTGTTTAACTGCCTGATAAAGTGATTGTTAGCCTGATAAAGTGATAACCTTTCCTAAAAAAATGGATATAGATTCTGCAGATGTAGATAGAGTTACCTGCTGAAGGTGTTTGATTATGTAATAATTACACGGTCTGCAAAGATACCTGTGGTTTGTCTTGCATCTCCAAAACTTGCCAAATATTTCAACTTTGTCGGGAAACTTAAAAAGTCTGGATTGATGCATGCTTTTAGCCATGACAGCTTTCAATTGAATGTGATTTATGAAGCGTTTCTATCGGTTGGTACATGTATCATGTTGATTGTGTATAAAGCATCACTTTCATCATCCATTTAGCCGTATCGCGGTTGTCTGCTTGAGACAGTATATAGAGCAGAAGAATGATATGATATCCATACTAGATTTGTTTCGTTTGTTTGAGTATTTAGCGTCACTTTTATGCCATTGAGGGCTAACAGATGATCAGTTTACATAACGACTCTATCTTTGGATCCTGGAAGGTTAAACAGTACTCTGCAAGTAACCGATAGCTTTACCACTTGAATCAGTGGTGAGAGATATATGACAATGAGACAAAATGTCGTTTATCAATCATCACAGACTGTGGCTGGTGGAGAGGGAGGTGGGGGATACAAACTTATACCCATCACAGGTGGGGCTTCATATACACCAGGATTGATACTCAGCTGTGCTACCGATTGAGCTAACCGAACCAGGCCCCTAACTAGTCATGTTGTAAATTATGTAATTTTCGCATTATTTTATATCAAAAGAGGGTGCATTAAATATAGACTAGCACTGACATAATTTTCTAGAAAAAAACATAACTGTTGTCACTTGTAAGCATTATTCTTGCTAATTTTTATTAACCAAAACAATTGCACTTTGTAAACATGTTTTAATTCAGTTACCATAGTAACCATATACAAATATTTAAGTGACAGGTCAGAATGTGGGTTTTTACCCTCAAATCCCCATTAGTTTTTCGCTGAAGTAATTTCACTACATCACAAAGATAAAATAATATTTTTATCCATTTTTTTCAGCACTACACAATGGTATCCATCTATTTGTAAGATTATTTTTGACAGAGGTAATTGGCCTTTATCATGGGTGAATCAGAACTCTTGACATATTGTTATACACAGAGGAATTTCCATCTCTTCTGAGAATTGCCAGAAATCAGTTTTACTTTTTTGTGAGTGTATACCATTGTAGCAATTGTTGAAAGCAACGCTAAACACCATACAACAACAACAACAACTATTGTAGCATACCATTGCAATGCTTTTTGTCTCATCTTTTCCAAGAAAAGAGACATAGGTGTTACTTCTCCATCGGTGATAGTTGCGGGTGGGGGCCACCCTTAAAAATTGTTTGATTGCCACTTCCGGCCCATACTATTTAGTGGAAGGTAGATAAATTTTGTCATTATTTTGTGCTGTTTTTGTTTTAATCTTATCAATTATTCAAAATAAATTTTAACTCAGGCACGGTGTTGAACAATTCAGTGTTAAGATTTTGAGTTAAGAAGGTCCATTTGACCAGCAGCAATTGATTTGAAAATTACTGATTTTTGGGCTTGAACATAAGTCCTCAGCAGGGAGAGGCTGTATACATACCGGTAGATCAAATTGAAAAAAATGATTCAGGACTAAAGTGAAAGATTAGCTAATTAGCTGCCAAAAGTAACATCATCATGGCTATCTGCACACAGATTAGATCTACCATAGCTGCCTAAAGTAACATCATCATGGCTATCTGCACACAGATAAGATCTACCATAGCTGCCTAAAGTAACATCATCATGGCTATCTGCACACAGATTAGATCTACCATAGTTGCCTAAAGTAACATCATCATGGCTATCTGCACACAGATTAGATCTACCATAGCTGCCTAAAGTAACATCATCATGGCTATCTGCACACAGATTAGATCTACCATAGCTGTCTAAAGTAACATCATCATGGCTATCTGCACACAGATTAGATCTACCATAGCTGCCTAAAGTAACATCATCATGGCTATCTGCACACAGATTATATCTACCATAGCTGCCTAAAGTAACATCATCATGGCTATCTGCACACAGATTTGATCTACCATAGCTGTCCAAAATTATGTTTGTTTCAATATTTAGCATCATTTTTATGCGATTTGAGGATCAGTTAACCTAACCACTCTGTCCTGGGATCCTGGCAGGCTAACTGGTACTCAAGCACACCTATCTCCTTAAGGAACTTATAACTTTTTGACTTAAATCAGCGGTAACGAATGACAATTTAGATGCATTGTTATAGATCAATCATCATGGAATCAGGCTGGGCAGGATTCAAACTTGACAGTCAGACGCATTACTGACTGAGCTCAACCCTTGATTTGATTTCACATTATATAAGTTGATAATTCAGAATTTAATTGGTTTCTTGATTTTCTTTTTCACTTTTTAGTTAATCTTATCTCAAGGAGTGTTTTTATATATGGCTGTCTAGTCAATGGTTTTATATTGTGTGTATGAGTGAGACAGGATGATTAAAGAATGTTATCGAGATCACCCGCTGGTGCAATTATTGCAAATTATCTTGAAAATGGTGTGCAGTTTTGTTATTCAGTTACAGATAGGGGGATTTTATCAAGCACTTTGTGATTGCGTCTTAAATTAGTCGTATTTGTTATATACTGAAACAACCGTGTGCTAACATGAACTGGCCGTAAGTTAAGTTGAAAATTGGGCAATGCTGTTTTGTTTTGATATTTAGCAAAATTTTTATGTCATCATTTGCTAACAGACAATCAGAAAATTTAACCACTCTTTCCTTGGATTCTCAAGTACCTGATAACTTTCCCACTTGAATCAGAGGTAAGAGACGAATGCCAGCAATTCAGAAGATTTTTATGCTTCTGCAGAGATCAACAGCGTTACTACGCTTACCCAGAACCAGATATATAGGATCGGGGGTCATGGATTTGATCCTCCGTCACGGCTGTGTGTAAGTGTCCTTGAGGAAGACATTTTATTCACGTAAGCTTGATACTGGTTCTACCCAGGTAGACTATGGATGATTTGTCTTAAGTTGTAAGAACTTGTTTCACAATCGATGTAAAATATATCGGTTTAAAACGAACCCAATGAGTCCTATAGTGAACAATAACATCAACAATGAACAAGGTAGGGACAAGGTTCAATTTCATAATAAAATATGAGGTTTTTCGATTTTCTGTCTGAATATTGAAAAAAAATTTTTTTTTTGAAGACACAACACTGGAAAAGTTTATTTTCCCAAAATGGGATTTCTGGACCATTGATGGATGGGTTTAGTGCCCTCTACAGGCCAAAAAGAGATATTACTAAACCACAGAGCAATAAATGTTAGGTTGTTTGAGGGTTCCAATCAATAAATAAATATTTGGTTAACTTGAGGGTTGACCAGTAAACACTTTTTTTAAGTTTGGCTATTTGAGGGGAGACCAATATGCTTGGATTTGTTATTTTAGGGAAATTCTGTTTACTGTTTTGCCCATTCAGGAGTTGAAACATAAGGTTGAAATTATTGGTTATTTTTGTTGTATTCTGTTGTGTTTGTGTGGGGTGGGGGTCAGAAGGAAGGAAACTGCAGACATATGGGTTTTAAAAAATAGTAAGTTCTCCGTGCCTAATAGTCTAGCAGTATTGAAGTTAGTTACTAGTAAAAAGACTTGACTGTGTGAAACTTTGTCTGGATATTTTATATTTCCTGAAAAATATCGTCAGTTTGGTTCTGCTCAAATAAAGTTATTCCTTTCTCTACCAATAAAACTGAACTGACCCATATATTAGCTGACACTGATAGTATTTTTGCAGATGTTTCAGTTATTTGCACAATACCAAACACATAGATTAGCTAGCAGGTATACAAACAGTAAACTTTTCAATTGTCAGAAGATTAGGTTCAGGCACTTATTGTACTACGATTGAGTGCGAATCTGGGTAAACATCTACCTTATATGTTAAATAAAAGAATGGTAGGTAAATGTTATTATTTCTTGATAAAATGTAGTGAAACTAACTTATAGATTAAAAAAAAAATGACAGATACTAATCCTCCTGAATTGGTAATGTACACTAAAACACAGAGTAAAGTGAATATATTTTAATCACGAAAGAAAAATAGAATTAATAGTCAATTGAAGAACCATATGAAAATGTGTTTTTTAGTAAAGAAAGTGAGTTTCGAGTAAGGCAAATGAATTTCGAGTAAGAAAAGTGAGTTTTGGGTAAGGATATAAAATGAATAACTAAAAATGATATTTAACACCATATTTGTACAAGTTAATAACATATATGTTAAGTTGGAACAAGCAAAAAGAGTTATACAATATGATGACATGACATTGTGAAATGTAGATAGCGCATTGAAAACAAACTTAAAATTAGCAAATTAGACCAAATCTCATCAAAGTTTAAAAAACGCCAGCTATTTTATTGACTTAAAATCTAATTCTAAAAATGGAACTGTTCAGAAATGTTTTTAAAACAATGTCATGATATATATAATAGATATAAAAGAATATATCACGGATAAACCTGTTTAGGGGCAGCAATGTAAAATAAAAGCAATTACACTGCTAAATTAAACTTGGTTGTTTTAACATTTATATTATTGAGTCACGACCAAATCAAGGTCATTAAATTCTAACTCTTATTTTGAGAAGCCGGGCCCGATTAGCTCAGTCGGTTACGCGTCTGACTATCAATCTAGGGGTCGTGAGTTCGAATCCCCCGCCCGGCAACAGTCTCCGTGATGATTGACATACGACATTGTGTCTTATTATCATTCGTCTCTCACCACTGATTCAAGTGGGAAAGTTATCAGTTACTTGCGGAGATGGGATGTGATCGAGTACTGGTTAATCCCAGGAAACAGTGGTTAGGTTAACTGATCGTCTGTTAGCCCTCGATGGCATAAAAATGACGCGAAATATTCAATCAATCAATTATTTTGAGAAAAGCTAGGGCTTTATCTTTGTTGGTATGTCGTATGTAACATAAGGAAATACAACTGAATTTAAGAAGAAAAACAAATACTGTTCAGGGACTAATCATATATTGGCTGCAATATTTTCACCTGCATCCCTTTTCTTACAAAATACATAAGATTACTTTTCAAGTAAATTACATTATTTGTTGCAGTGTCTTATTAAAGTGGAAACAACCAAGCTCCACAATCCAAAATATGAAACTTGGATAACGGAGTTTGTGAAAGGGATGAACATAACATATTATAATATTATATAATAGCTATAACATGTCACTCGCCCCTTCTTTTCTTGTTACTACCTGAATTTGAATGGATGTGTTTGTCATAATAGTAAATATACTCAAGCACTACTAATATAAACCTTGGTAAATATAATGCTTACAAGAAACTATCTCTAGTAGATTATTAGCAAAGTTTGTAATAAAAGTGAAAATAAACACAATATGAAACTTGGGATTATAGAGTGGTAAAAAAATAATATCTTTATTATTTACACTCGCCACTCTTTTCTATAATAATATTGTGTAACTATCTCAAGAAGACTATTTTGTTTGTTGAAGCATAGTTTGTCATTATAATGGAAATAGCCAAGCTATACTTTTGAAAATATAGGGATGAAAATAAACTGGCTATAGAATCCCCCACCCCCTCTGTTTTTTTTTTCATTAAACTGGTTTGATCATCTAGTGTCATCATAGCATCATCTATCTACATTATAATACTTGGGTGTATTCATTATTAAACAAAAATATGTGGGGTAGTATATTGTGGTAGGGAGAGGTGTGTGAAAAGATACCAAAGATGAAATTGGTTAAATTATTTGATTTAATACAAAACAAACTTTAAACAAGTGACCTATTGGCCTCAACGGTCACCTGGTAATCTTTAATGGCATAAAGTTATATGAATCTATGATCCACCCTAAGACCTCATAGGGATGGAGACCATGAAATTCACATAGATATCAATCGTCATGTCAGCAATAACAAATCACACCAAAAAACATTCACATAAGTCTATTCCATAAGAAATATCGTTGTTTTTTTATATTTCTCTTATATAGATTTAGTAAAGTATGCCCACCCCTAGGGTCAAGCTAAAATAAGGCAGAGTATTTCTTTTAACACAGAAACAAAACTCTAGAAAAAAATACAAGAGCTGTTGGACGGACAGCACGCTCGATACTGTTCTAAAACAACAGCTTTTTCAGGAAATAAGTACCAAATGTAAGGCAATTAATATAAAACTCAGGGGTGGTTAAATTAAGCTATAATAATTATATAATGCAACAAAGTGAACGGATAGCTCACATTGCCTTAACATTGTTTAATTGAGCATTTAGTTACATATGTCTTTCAAACCTTAAAATGCTTTATTGATTTATCAACCATTACAGTAAAATGATATATGTGCGAATACTTAAAGGCACACCATGTACATATAATTACGCTAAATACTACAATTGCATGACTAGAATAATTTATAAGAACAATATAAGTTGGTCAAGCATATCAGGAAATACTTTATATATATTCACACACACATACACACATTCACTTCAGGAAACAATACAGGTCAACATTCAAAGTGGTTTGTTAAATTTATATAAGACAGTGGCAGTATGTTACTATTTACATGATTTTGAACGCACATGTACAGAAAACAAATTGAATTATACAATTTTCATCTATCTGATTAGATTGCTTTGGTATCATGGTATGCTATTACAAAAGTTTTACATTGATATTTTCTGGAAGATTATTCCATTTTATTGGATCAGATATATATATACTTTGTTTAAATAATTCTTTGTTCGGTTTAGTTAGTTTGATGTTGTTTGAATAATTTGACCGTGTTACTGGTGTATTTTTATTTGTTGTCTGAAGTTAACCATTTCATTGATTTCGGCTTGGGTTATTGGACTTTGCTGTTTTGTACATAAATTTTGTTTTCCGGAAATAAATCCTATCAAAAACTGTTAGGTTTTTTAACTCCTGCAAGCTTTCTAGTGTGTTTTAATCATTGTTATTTAAGATGATATTGCAAGCACGTTTTTGGAGTCTTAAAATTCTATCTAGGTTCATTTGACAGGTGCCAACCTATACAACATTACAGTAATCTACATGAAGTTGAATATAAGCTTTATAAAACTGAACTCTATGGTCAAGGCTAAGATATTGTTTAATCATGACAGAAGCCAAACGTTTCATGGATTTATTTTACGTATATGATCTACATGATTTTTCCAAGTTATGTTGTCATCAATAACTATGCCAAGTACTATCTTTAGATATAATGCTGAAATTTTCACTATTAAGATCCAAATTTATGTCTTTGATATCTAAACAAGTACGTTTTTGATGTGTAATTTAAAATATAGTGTAAGCCATAGATGATCTTCTGTTTCAAGAGTATTTTATCAATGTTTTACATATGCGATATAAGCACTACCTTCAAAATTTTATCATATGGTAAAAAACCATTTCCTGTAAATAGATCTTTAGTTTTGTATCAACACATACAGTTTATTAATGCTAGATATCCTTCAACATTCTTATTTGTTCAGTTATTTACCTCTACAATATATACACTATATATTTAAACTTCACGGGGCAATATATCGGTACCAGTTCATGAGAATGGATCAAAATAGTTGAACTAATCTCTACCAACTATATTCATCTAATGTCCTTGATAAAGGCAAGTTATAAGGGAATCTATCACAGTATACCACATTCACCTTATGTTCTTGAGCAAGGCTAGTTATATGAAAATACACAACATTCACCTAATGTCCTTGAGCTAGGCAAGTTATAAGGGAATCTACCACATTCTACACCATTGACCTCATGTCCTTGAGCAAGGCGAGTTCTATGGGAATATACCACATTCTACCATATTCATCTAATGTCCTTGATTAAGGCAAGTTATAAGAGAATCTATCACATTCTACATAATGTCCTTGATCTAGGAAAGTTATAAGGGAATCTATCACATTCTACCACATTCACCTTATGTTCTTGAGCTAGGCAAGTTATAAAGGAATCTACCACATTCTACCACATTTACCTAATGTCCTTAAGAAAGGCAAATTATATGGGAATCTACCACATTCTACCTCATTCATCTAATGTCTTGATCAAGGCAAGTTATAAGGGAATCTATCACATTCTACCACATTCACCTAATGTCCTTAATCAAGGCAAGTTATAAGGGAATCTATCACATTATACCCCATCAATCTAATGTCCTTGATCAAGGCAAGTTATAAGGGAATCTATCACATACTACCACATTTACCTAATGTCCTTAATCAAGGCAAGTTATAAGGGAATCTTCCACATTCTACATCATTTATCTAATGTCCTTGATCAAGGCAAGTTTTAAGGGAATCTATCACATTCTACTACATTCACCTAATGTCCTTGATCAAGGCAAATTATAATGGAATCTATCACATTATACCCCATTAATCTAATGTATTTGAGCAAGACACGTAATAAGGGAATTTACCACATTCTACCACATTCATCTAATGTCCATGATCAAGGCAAGTTATAAGGGAATTTATCACATTTTAACCCATTCACCTAATGTCCTTGATCAAGGCAAGTTATAAGAGAATCTACCACATTCTACCCCATTTATCTAATGTCCTTGATCAAGTCAAGTTTTAAAGAAATCTATCACATTCTACCACATTCACATAATGTCCTTGATCAAGGAAAATTATTAGGGAATCTATCACATTCTACAACATTCACGTAATGTACTTGAGCAGGACGAGCTTTAAGGGAATCTACCACATTCTATCCCATTTATATAATGTCCTTGATCAAGACAAGTTTTAAGGGAATCTATCACATTCTACCACATTCATCTAATGTCCTTGATCAAAGCAAATAATAAGGGAATCTATCAAATTATACATCATTCTGCTTATGTCCTTGATCAAGACAAGTTATAAGGGAATCTACCACATTCATCTAATATCCTTGAGCAAGGTAAGTTATAAGGGAATGCATCACATTATACCACATTCACCTTATGTCCTTGTGCAAGGCGAGTTATATGAAAATACACCACATTATACTCCATTTATCTAATGTCTTTGAGCAAGGCGAGTTATATGAGAATCAACCACATTCTACCACATTCATCTAATATCCATGATCAAGGCGAGTTATAAGGGAATATATCACATTCTACACCATTCACCTCATGTCTTTGAGCAAGGCGAGTTATATGGGAATCTACCATATTCTACCACATTCACCTAATGTCCTTGATTTAGGCAAGTTATAAGGGAATCTACCACATTCTACCACATTCACCCAATGTTCTTGAGGTAGGCAAGTTATAAGGGAATATACCACATTCTACACCATTCACCTCATATCTTTGAGCAAGGCGAGTTTTATGGGAATCTACCACATTCTACCACATTCACCTAATGTCCTTGATTAAGGCAAGTTATAAGGGAATCTACCACATTCTACCACATTCTCCCAATGTTCTTGAGTACGGCAAATTATATGGGAATCTACCACGTTCTACAACATTCATCTAATGCCCTTTATCAAGGCAAGTTATAAGGGTATCTATCACATTCTACCACATTAACCTCATGTCCTTGAGCTAGGCAAGTTATAATGGAATCTACCACATTCTACCACATTCACCTAACGTCCTTGAGTAAGTCGAATTATATGGGAATCTACAACATTCTACCACATTCATATAATGTCCTAGTTCAAGGCAAGTTACAAGGGAATCTATCACATTATTCCTCATTCATCTTATGTCCTTGAGCAGGACGAGTTATAAGGGAATCTACCACATTCTACCACATTCACCTAATATCCTTGAGTAAGTCGAATTATTTGGGAATCTACAACATTCTACCACATTCATATAATGTCCTTGATCAAGGCAAGTTACAAGGGAATCTATCACATTCTTCCTCATTCATCTAATGTCCTTGAGCAGGACGATTTATAAGGGAATCTACCAAATTCTACCACATTCGACTAATGTCCTTGATCAAGGAAAGTTATAAGGGAATATATCACATTCTACCACATTCACCTAATGTCCTTAATCAAGGCAAGTTATAAGGGAATCTATCACATTCTACCCCATCAATCTAATGTCCTTGATCAAGGCAAGTTATAAGGGAATCTATCACATACTACCACATTTACCTAATGTCCTTAATAAAGGCAAGTTATAAGGGAATCTTCCACATTCTACCTCATTTATCTAATATCCTTGATCAAGGCAAGTTTTAAGGGAATCTATCACATTCTACCCATTAATCTAATGTATTTGAGCAAGACACGTAATAAGGGAATTTACCACATTTTACCACATTCATCTAATGTCCATGATCAAGGCAAGTTATAAGGGAATTTATCACATTTTAACCCATTCACTTAATGTCCTTGACCAAGGCAAGTTATAAGGGAATCTACCACATTCTACCCCATTTATCTAATGTCCTTGATCAAGTCAAGTTTTAAGGAAATCTATCACATTCTACCACATTCACCTAATGTCCTTGATCAAGGCAAATTATTAGGGAATCTATCACATTCTACCACATTCACGTAATGTACTTGAGCAGGACGAGCTATAAGGGAATCTATCACATTCTATCCCATTTATATAATGTCCTTGATCAAGACAAGTTTTAAGGGAATCTATCACATTCTACCACATTCATCTTATGTCCTTGATCAAAGTAAATAATAAGGGAATCTATCAAATTATACATCATTCTGCTAATGTCCTTGATCAAGGCAAGTTATAAGGGAATCTACCACATTCATCTAATATCCTTGAGCAAGGTAAGTTAAGGGAATGCATCACATTATACCACATTCACCTTATGTCCTTGTGCAAGGCGAGTTATATGAAAATACACCATATTATACTCCATTTATTTAATGTCTTTGAGCAAGACGAGTTATATGAGAATCAACCACATTCTACCACATTCATCTAATATCCATGATCAAGGCGAGTTATAAGGGAATATATCACATTCTACACCATTCACCTCATGTCTTTGAGCAAGGCGAGTTATATGGGAATCTACCATATTATACCACATTCACCTAATGTCCTTGATTTAGGCAAGTTATAAGGGAATCTACCACATTCTACCACATTCACCCAATGTTCTTGAGGTAGGCAAGTTATAAGGGAATATATCACATTCTACACCATTCACCTCATATCTTTGAGCAAGGCGAGTTTTATGGGAATCTACCACATTCTACCACATTCACCTAATGTCCTTGATTAAGGCAAGTTATAAGGGAATCTACCACATTCTACCACATTCTCCCAATGTTCTTGAGTACGGCAAATTATATGGGAATCTACCACGTTCTACAACATTCATCTAATGCCCTTTATCAAGGCAAGTTATAAGGGTATCTATCACATTCTACCACTTTAACCTCATGTCCTTGAGCTAGGCAAGTTATAATGGAATCTACCACATTCTACCACATTCACCTTACGTCCTTGAGTAAGTCGAATTATATGGGAATCTACAACATTCTACCACATTCATATAATGTCCTAGTTCAAGGCAAGTTACAAGGGAATCTATCACATTATTCCTCATTCATCTTATGTCCTTGAGCAGGATGAGTTATAAGGGAATCTACCACATTCTACCACATTCACCTAATATCCTTGAGTAAGTCGAATTATTTGGGAATCTACAACATTCTACCACATTCATATAATGTCCTAGTTCAAGGCAAGTTACAAGGGAATCTATCACATTATTCCTCATTCATCTTATGTCCTTGAGCAGGACGATTTTAAGGGAATCTACCAAATCCTACCACATTCGACTAATGTCCTTGATCAAGGAAAGTTATAAGGGAATATATCACATTCTACCACATTCACCTAATGTCCTTAATCAAGGCAAGTTATAAGGGAATCTATCACATTCTACCCCAATCTAATGTCCTTGATCAAGGCAAGTTATAAGGGAATCTATCACATACTACCACATTTACCTAATGTCCTTAATAAAGGCAAGTTATAAGGGAATCTTCCACATTCTACCTCATTTATCTAATATCCTTGATCAAGGCAAGTTTTAAGGGAATCTATCACATTCTACCCCATTAATCTAATGTATTTGAGCAAGACACGTAATAAGGGAATTTACCACATTTTACCACATTCATCTAATGTCCATGATCAAGGCAAGTTATAAGGGAATTTATCACATTTTAACCCATTCACCTAATGTCCTTGACCAAGGCAAGTTATAAGGGAATCTACCACATTCTACCCCATTTATCTAATGTCCTTGATCAAGTCAAGTTTTAAGGAAATCTATCACATTCTACCACATTCACCTAATGTCCTTGATCAAGGCAAATTATTAGGGAATCTATCACATTCTACCACATTCACGTAATGTACTTGAGCAGGACGAGCTATAAGGGAATCTACCACATTCTATCCCATTTATATAATGTCCTTGATCAAGACAAGTTTTAAGGGAATCTATCACATTCTACCACATTCATCTTATGTCCTTGATCAAAGTAAATAATAAGGGAATCTATCAAATTATACATCATTCTGCTTATGTCCTTGATCAAGGCAAGTTATAAGGGAATCTACCACATTCATCTAATATCCTTGAGCAAGGTAAGTTAAGGGAATGCATCACATTATACCACATTCACCTTATGTCCTTGTGCAAGGCGAGTTATATGAAAATACACCATATTATACTCCATTTATTTAATGTCTTTGAGCAAGACGAGTTATATGAGAATCAACCACATTCTACCACATTCATCTAATATCCATGATCAAGGCGAGTTATAAGGGAATATATCACATTCTACACCATTCACCTCATGTCTTTGAGCAAGGCGAGTTATATGGGAATCTACCATATTATACCACATTCACCTAATGTCCTTGATTTAGGCAAGTTATAAGGGAATCTACCACATTCTACCACATTCACCCAATGTTCTTGAGGTAGGCAAGTTATAAGGGAATATACCACATTCTACACCATTCACCTCATATCTTTGAGCAAGGCGAGTTATATGGGAATCTACCACATTCTACCACATTCACCTAATGTCCTTGATTAAGGCAAGTTATAAGGGAATCTACCACATTCTACCACATTCACCCAATGTTCTTGAGTACGGCGAATTATATGGGAATCTACCACGTTCTATAACATTCATCTAATGCCCTTTATCAAGGCAAGTTATAAGGGTATCTATCACATTCTACCACATTAACCTCATGTCCTTGAGCTAGGCAAGTTATAAGGGAATCTACCACATTCTACCACATTCACCTAATGTCCTTCAGTAAGTCGAATTATATGGGAATCTACAACATTCTACCACATTCATATAATGTCCTTGATCAAGGCAAGTTACAAGGGAATCTATCACATTATTCCTCATTCATCTTATGTCCTTGAGCAGGACAAGTTATAAGGGAATCTACCACATTCTACCACATTCACCTAATATACTTGAGTAAGTCGAATTATATGGGAATCTACAACATTCTACCACATTCATATAATGTCCTTGATCAAGGCAAGTTAACAGGGAATCTATCACATTCTTCCTCATTCATCTAATGTCCTTGAGCAGGACGAGTTATAAGGGAATCTACCACATTCTACCACATTCGACTAATGTCCTTGATCAAGGAAAGTTATAAGGGAATATATCACATTCTACCACATTCACCTTATGTCCTTGATCAAGGCAAGTTATAAGGGAATTTATCAAATTCTACCACATTCATCTAATGTACTTGAGCAAGGCCAGTTATAAAGGAATGTATCACATTCTACCACATTTATCTAATGTACTTGAGCTAGGCAAGTTACAAGGGAATCTACCACATTCTACCACATTCATCTAATGTCCTTGAGCAAGGCAAATTATAAGGGAATCTATCACATTCTACCACATTCATCTAATGTCCTTGAGCAAGGCAAATTATAAGGGAATCTATCACATTCTACCACATTCATCTAATGTCTTTGATCAAGACGAGTTATAACGGAATCTACCACATTGTACCACATTCATCTAATGTCCTTGAGCAGGACGAGTTATAAGAGAATCTACCACATTCTACCACATTCACCTAATGTCCTTGATCAAGGCAAGTTATAAGGGAATATATCACATTTTACCACATTCACCTTATGTCCTTGAGGAAGGTGAGTTATAAGGGAATCTATCAAATTCTACCACATTCATTCACCTTATGTATTTGAGCAGGACGAGTTATCAGGGAATCTATCACATTCTACCACATTCACCTAATGTCCATGATCCAGGCAAATTATAAGGGATATATATCACATTCTAGCACATTCACCTGATGTCCATGAGCTAGGCAAGTTATAAGGGGATATATCAAATTCTACCACATTCATCTAATGTACTTGAGCAAGGTCAGTTATAAAGGAATCTATCACATTCTACCACATTTATCTAATGTACTTGATCTAGGCAAGTTATAAGGGAATCTACCACACCTTACCACTTTCATCTAATGTCCTTGAGCAAGGCAAGTTATAAGGGAATCTATCACATTATACCACATTCACCTTATGTCCTTGTGCAAGGCCAGTTATATGAAAATACACCACATTATACCACATTCACCGAATATCCTTGAGCAAGACGAGTTATATTGGAATCTATCACATTCTAACATATTCACCTAATGTACTTGAGATAGGCAAGTTAGAAGGGAATCTACCACATCATACAACATTCACCTAATGTCCTTGGTCAAGACAAGTTATAAGTGAATATATCTCATTATACAACACTCACCTGATGTCCTTGAGTAAGGCGAGTTATATGGGAATACACCACATTCTACACCATTCACCTAATGTACCTGAACAAGACAAGTTAAAATAGAATCTACCACATTCTACTTCATTCTCCCAATGTCCTTAAGCAAGCAAGAATTTGTTTCAAAATCGAATTTAAAAAACACAACAACTAATGCTAACAAATCAGATATATTTTGACATCAATTGCAATATTGCTTATACAATTTAGAGTGAACTAATCTGTGAGATGGTGTCATACTGTGACTGTGTGTACATATATCAGCTATTTATGCACGTTTAAAGGCAGTATGTAAAAATAAATGAGTGAAACATCCTAATAAAATATTGATTGATTGAGCGTCATTTTATGCCATCGAGGGCAACCATCAGTTAACCTAACCACAGTTTTCTGGGATTAACAAGTACTCGAGCACATCCCATCTCCACAAGTAACTGATAACTTTCCCACTTTAATCAGTGGTAAGAGACGTATGATAATGAGACACAATGTCATATAGCAATCATCACGGAGACTGTTGCTGGGCGGGGGATTTGAACTGACGACCCCTGGATTGATAGTCAGACGCGTAACCGACTGAGCTAATCGGGCCCGGCTCCTAATAAAATAAATGTATTAATAAAAGTTTAATATTATATTGTAATAATATAAACTGATTTAAATAATGCACTCTTAATGGAGATATTTAATAATTAAATAGTCTGAACTAGATTTAACTGTAATTTAATTCTTAGATGTTCACAGAATGATGGAAAGGTACTTATAGACCAGCATCATACAACCAATATATTAACTGCAAACATGTTATAATTGTGCAGTGTCACTATTTGCCTGGGAATTCCCTGGTGTTTTATTTTGGGAATATACCTAAATTTTTAATATAAAGACAGGAAATAATTTTAGACGTTGTTCAGTCGAAATCAGTTTCTAACTGCCCTGCACTCAGATTTACCAGCATATCATGTACCCTTATCACAGCATGCTGTCAACGCTTTCTCTCCCTGGATACTGTCCAGAACTGACCAACCGACTCCACAGAACATTAGCATCGTACAAAGATAACAAAACCTGATCAACTGGCACCTTTTTAACATAATACAAGTGCCATAGTACAAAAATAACATGTTTTGTCAATATACAAGATCCCCTACGAAATAAACACACACACATTTTTCTTTCACAATGTTAGAATAATATTATACACTAAAATGAAACACTCAATGTTCATACATAAATGCAGAAAACAACAAAATTAAATCGAGTGACATATTTTCTTGTTCTAATACAAAGATAATCGTTTGTTTTTTTTAAACAATGACCAATAATAGAATTGAATACATATTTTTGTCTCATGGTCACATTGGCGAACATGAAAAATTAATAAAGAAACAATTTGAAATTTATTTGTTTTCGTTACATAAACAAATGTAAACTGTAAAATTGTGTAAAACCTTTTAATCATACGTAATTTGAAAATTGGTACATTACACTTCCTAGTTGGCTGTCTAAGTGCAGGATACATGATTTCTTACATAATGTCGGCTATTACAGATTTTTACTAACATAATTGCATTAAATTTTTTTTTACAAACGCATCAAACTGGCAAACGGTATGGATATGAACGTAATAAGAGAGAAACAATCGCAACATTAACATGAAATAGCTATATAGATATATGGATATTTACGTAATAAAGAGAGAGAAAATCTCAATATTAACATAATATAGCTATATATATATATATATATATATATATATATATATATATATATATATATATATACTAAGACATACTAGCATTTACGGGTTATCGGTCTATCTTAGACCTTTCTTGTGGGGTCCTTATGGATTGTGAGGTCTATATAGGACCTCGCAAAATAAAGCCCCTTAAAATTAATCATTTATCTTACTAGAGGTGAAATATGTGTAAAGTGCGCAATTAGGTTTTATATCAAAATTGAAATTGAGTTGTCTCCCTTACACCATTACTGCAATCGCCTATGCTAGACAGGCCAAGAATGCCATAAACTCGGAAATGTTCCGCATGAATATCAATGTATACGGAATATCTCGGTATTTTTCATTTCCCGCTAACTATTTGTCATTTTGGTCAAGTTTACCATCAAAGGCTTTGGTACATTCAAATATAGAAAAGATATAAAAGACACATTATAGTTGTCTTTAAACTTTTGTAATAATATTACAAAAAACTTTGGCGTATGAGCTTTTGGGATTCAAATGCTAATTCTGCATTAGATTAATTATAAATTTGTTCAACGTCGAAAGCTTTCAACAAAAGAGGCATTTGATTTGTTATAAACCTATGGACACCTCATTAATGTTTGTGATTAATGGGGTAATATGAGTATTGGCAGATTGTAAAATTCCATTGTGTATAGACCATAATAATGCTCCTCTGCCTATCGTCATTATTTATTGAAACCTGATTCATTTTTTATACTATTATTATGATTCTTTAAAAAGGAATAGATCTGGTTACAGAAATAGCAAGATAGGGAAATTAATATTGTAATGTGAACATTAATATGTATTAAAATGGCACAAAACATATTTAATGGCTGCCTGTTATATCTAGCTACTGCAATCATAAATAACTGAACAAAAACGTTATCACATACCAGCTTGTTGGGTAATGGTACACTGTAATACTTCCTGCAACAAAAATGATAACAATTTATGATTACAAGTTCAATGACAGTGCGATTTAATGTGTAAAGCCCTTAAAAACTTTTATACTCCACACTTTCTGTTTATTTGCTGTTTATCTCTGTCAAATATTGGCCCATTTAATTGCTCATCCCGTGAACCATTAATTGTTTGCTCTTTAGATTAGTTCCATGGCGGATTCGATATATCAGCGAAATATCTCGCAAACCGATCAGGGCTGAATGTGGTCTGTCATTTCTCTTGAATTTATTTAAAGATTTCAAAAACTTACGAAGCAATTGTTTACATTAATTTGATAACTTTGCCTTTTCTTTGTTATAAAATTGACATTTCGCACTTCGTTTGGCTTTAACAAAATAAGTTCTATACTTTAAACTGTAAGTTTTTTCGATAGAGTTATCAGACTTCAATTCGCGATTAAATGTTAGAAATAATAGTTTAGCCTCACGAGACGAATTACCAAACGATTGTACTTTACGCGTCTTAATCTTGGGTTGGGTACTAAATGTCCACCCAAAACACGGGAATGAAATTTTATGACACCATCTGAAATTTTATTGATACACTGGCTAATGTCAACCTCTGCATATCTAATGTAATATTTCCCTCAGATTCCCTCATATAATAATAGAGTTGGCTTTCTTCTTACCTACATTAGAGATCGCTAATAACTCTTCTTCCCCGCAGAAATTATTACGGACTGAATGAATATGGGCCATGTTTATCAAAGATTGAACACTTAATATAGTCAGTTAATAAAGAATGCAACTTTAATACTGCAACTCTGGCAATATTGTAGAAATATGGTTTACTTTACATACTGTATTATACCCAAGTGTTGAACATTTTTTAATTATATAATAGCTAAATTTGTATTCTACTTCCTTGGCAAAATGAAGATATTTTACCTATCAATTTTGTGAAAATAGAAATAAGTAATACATCCGAAATGCCAATTTAAACCCTACAATCGTAGCTAAACCTGGATAAACTAATATTTAAGAAAATTATATTATATGCTACAACCCTGGCAATAATAAAAAATATCTTATACACTTATGTTTACAAGTATGATGGTTCATTCACTTGTCAATCCGGATAACCAGGCCACATGGTTTTAAACACTGACTGATGAATAATGACTTTAGACAACCTGGCTCTAAATTCCGGTAAACAAACGTCGGCCACTTGGCTCTGACGTTATATAAATACAACTGACTCAAACTGAAAAACAACAATAACACAAAACACAATTAAATGTTGGTTAATCTTGGTTTATACAACCGAAAGGATTTCCTATCTGTTATCTATGTTGAAACCCGTTGTTCATGGGAGAAAACGCCCTGGGACTGCAGATATTGCAAATTTGTAATTTTTTTTATTCGACCACGTTTCGGGTTTTACAAAAGTCTCGACTTTGGGGCGTTTTGTAGCGTATAATTTTACTCTTTTATTGTCCGACGTTGTCCAACAATATACATAAGAGTAAAACTAATAGTATGCAACCGGTAAACCTTGGTTTGCGACAGCTGTAGTGTGTTTGTCAAGTTGAAATCGGACCCTGGTCTTGGTATGTTACAAGATGGCGAAATATTTCCAGCTGAGGTTTTCCAACTTTTCCGTAAAATACCCCGCTTTCTAAATTATCCATGTCGCCAATATGTTGAGTTCCACATAGACTAAAGGTTAACTAATCAAGTTGTCCACAATATCTGGCGCCCTGGCCTTGGCTAAGCTAGGATGTTTAAATCGATGTATCACTTTCAAAAGAGCATCTGTCATTGCTGAGTCAACCATGCTGTTGTTGTTGTAGTAAAGCATTATGGGAGCCTGTAACTAGGTTACTAGATACATAACATCTAAAGAATTCATTGCTGATAAAGTTTTATCGCTAAAATAAATACTTTATAATGTGTGCAATATTAATACAAAGGTATGAAGTTGTAGTTTAATATTTGTTCTTTTAATTTATTGCAATACTTTAATACATTTATAGCGTTTAATCACTGTTTTAATGGCGATGGTACTGTGCATTTTTGAATAGTGGAATTTATTGCAAGTTCCCAGCATTTGCTAGAGGACGTTTCCGCAGTTTTTTATGCAGGATTTCTCACATATTTAATTCGGTACGACGTTCACAAAGTCATTTTCCGGGAGTCCTTACTAAACTGTTGTGAGATTCCAGCACTTTTATTGGCCACGTATTGCCAAAAATATATATTTAAACATGCAAAAAACGGGATTTCCTAAGGGAAAAGGGATTTCCTAACTTGCGCTACGCTATGCGCCTATGTCAAACTGAAATAGATTTCCCTTGATTTCAATTTGGTCCGTCATGTAGGTTACTCGTTGTAAAATGTGTTTCATCTTAAAAAGCGACTGAATGATGGTGTGAAGGTCGTCAAGCAATATTTAAGTGCTGTATATTTTTAAAACAGGGATTTTGTTTCAAGTTTACCAATCCGACTTAAATATTGATTTTGTCATGTTTTGGTGGATTTGATATATCAAACCATTCGTATTATCTAAACTTTTAAGACATTTATAATTTTTTATCTTTACATTAATATAATATTGGTATATCTGTGTTTTGATTGACAAAAGATTAAAGAAGTTATTGCAGTAAAACTAAGTTTGATGTAGCGAAGAATAGTTAATCTGAATTAAAATAACCAAACCTTGTCTATTACATTACTCATTGCAACGCTGATAAATCTGATTAAATTGTACCCATGGTCCATAAACAAACCGTATAAGTTTGTATTTCAACTAAACTTCATAACTGGAATTATGTTTTGAAATATCTTAACAATTCGCAGGTATATGTTGTTTCGACAGCTATCATCAAGATCGCAACAACATTATATATAATAAGTTAAGTTATTGACTTTTCAAGTACATTAACATGGAATTGTAAGAATATTAAGACATGCCTTTTGGATAGTCTGCTTTTCATGAACTACATCAGGTACACTTAATTTGTATTACATTTTAATAACTATGCATTGTATATCTTATTTACTGCCAGATAAAAACACTTGACGTATGGGTCGTTCCAAATAATATGACCTTAGTGATCAGTATAATTCTTATGTATTGCTGTGTTGATTTCTTACAATAACTGATTCACTGTTACAATACACGTTGACTTGAATAGATGTAATCACGGAATTAAGATACGCTATTGTATCTGTTTCTCCGTGGTTTGCTGTAAGAAAAATCACAGGGAACTCCACCATTTGTGAAATGTCTGCATTCATGTTCCAGTTAAGTCATCAAGATATTATACTAAATGTGTTTTACATATTTTAGTAAGATCAATGAATTCTTTCAAGTTTGAGGGCAAAATGACCATATTTGATGGAAAAGCTGAAGATACTATTTTGACAATAAACATATCCACAAGATTTCAACGGTTTTGAATACCTTTTGGTCTACTTTTGACTTGGACAAGTTCTTAGCTATCACTTGACTGTTAATTACTCCTAACTCTAGAATATGACCGACATCATGTGTTTAGGAAGGTCATAAGCCGTACCAGATATTTAGATCTGAGCAAGAAGAATAGAAAACAGTTCATGTTGTAAGAACTGTGGTAAATCAATATTTCTTCGATATTCACTATGCTTTGCTTTCATGCATGTACATGATATTCTTGATTCTTAATTATTCAACCCGAAGATGGGTTTAATATCTAAAATTTTATGAACATATACTTTACGTTTACAACCTATTTTTATCGTAAGTTATTCGTGAAATGCAACAAATGTGATTTGTTCAAAGGGTGTTTGTTTGCATTTACACAGTCCACAATGCACTGTTGTGCTTTGAAAATATTACTTTTGAATTCTGACCAAATTATGTTTCACTATGTTTATGAACATAATATATCATAATGTGTATGTTTAATGGAATTAATCAAAATAGTGGACTTTTGTGAACTTAACATACACTTTGAATAAATAAAAACATGTGTGTTGAATAACTTGTGGTAGAATGCACGAACTGATTAATAACACAAACGACAAATGCAATTATGTCCCTATAGCTGATATTACAGTATCAACAACACCATATTTCGTAATTATTTGATTGAACCCTGAAGCAACTGATAATGTATCCTGTTTTGCTAACGGAGCTGTTACTAAGTATTACTTAATATATCAACCATTATCAATACATAGCTATACTTTCATTGTGTAATAGGTAATGACCCATACAAGTCTACTTGCCCACCCTGAAAAGATGAGGTTGGGGTTCAATAGCCATTTATACATGTACTCGATTTTGAATAATGTCTAGTTTGTTTACATTTCTGATATTGAAGACATGATCTAACCCAATCCGATTTTAACAATTGTATGGTGTTTAGCGTCGCTTTCAAAGAATTTTCAGTCATATCGCGACGGTGTCTACTTGAGACAGTATTCTAAGCGAAGTCACACTGGAGTATCATGCTTCAGACACATGGTATGATACCCCACCCAGTCACATTATACTGACTGGGCCGACCAGACCTAGAACTCTCCTCTAAATGCTGAACGTCAAGCCGATTTTAACAAATCTACTCTCTAAAAAAGGTTATACTCTTTTAACCCTTTATTAATTAATATGAAATCATGGATGGCCCGTAATAATGAGTATAGTTATATGATGCTTATAATCACCATCTTATCAATGTATCTGGAAATACTTGCTGGTTCTGAGGTAGCAATTTGGTTCTGATACGCTTTAATAGAACAGAAGTTCATCAACTAAAATGTAATGACTAACCCTTTATAAAACTCATCTTGCCTTCTAATGAATTTTAGGCAAAACACTGTCAGATTAATAACCAATCATACTTTACAATTCGAGATTTTGCTCTGTAAATACCCAGTTTTGAAATAAACTTTGAAAATAATTTATTTCTTCTATTGGATCCTCAGTAAAACTAGACTGATCAATTGAGCTTTAATGAGCATATAATATATCAGTTTTAACAGAGCAATTATCATTTTTGGAAAGTACCATTTACACTTTGGTTGCTCTGTGTGAGTGAATTATATCTCGGCGATACGTAAACGCTGTTTTCTAATTATTTTTAAGCACAGCTGGTTTCCTAGTCATATACATTGGTGGTCTTCGATAAAACATCTATCTTAGTATCTCAGTCGTCTAATCATGTATAATGTTAATCTGATATACTATGAAAAAAGGTGATTATTTTAAAATATGTAACCAATTTTATAAAAAATTGAATCAGGTGATTTAATTGTAATAACCATTGAAATTCTAGGCCTAATTTGGAAATCCTTTGTCTTTGGCCTATTTATATCAATATCGTTATGGCAATACGGACTAAGTGAATATATAGTAAAACCATTAGGCATTTTGAATAAAAGTCTTTTGTTTTGTCAATTCTTACATTTTGAAAAATCCTGATACACTTCCGTTTAACAGTGTTATGTTAAAAATGTAGTGTATTATGGTATATTTGTTCGAAATAGCAGTGTAAATGAATAAAAGTGCAAATAGAATACTCTTTCACATATTTTTTATTTAATATGCAAAAATTGATATTTTATTTATGTGTGTGTGTGTGTGTGTGTGTGTGTGTGTGATGTGGATGAAAATCCTACAAACTAAATGTTTAATGCAGTACCAGCGGTATAGAATATTATAGATTTCTTTATGGATGAAAAATTGTTCACACTGAATGTTAAATATAGCGTTGTTGTTAATCGGGTAAGTTGTTAGTTGTTGATTTCACTTTGATTGTTAAACAAGTTCTTACAACTTAGATAAATCACGCTCGAATTCGTCCGTAACAGAATCAGTTCTAAGCACATGTAAAGATAGTGTCTTCCTTAAGGACACCACATACATGTAGCCTGTGAGAGGGATCGAACCTATGACCCTCCGATCAGGGTTTGAAGTTCTTCCATTGCACCACACGCTCCACAAAAATATGGAATATATATCATATCAATTTCAAAAGAATATATTGATAAATAAGTGTTGTGAATTTCAAATACAATAATGAAGAGCACAGTTTTACAAACTTACCATGGAAGTTTGAATTGACATATAACTGACCTCTTGAATATTGCTGTTTTACTTTAGACATGCAATAATGTAATGTGATTACCAGTAGTGGGGTCGGGCATAATAATCTAACTGTATGATTCAGAAAAAGTTCAAAGGTTAGTACAATTAGTTTAGTTTATACTGATTTATTTTAGCTCGATTACGATGAAAGCTCTGAGCTTATATGAACCGTTTTCGAGTCCGCTTCATGGGTAGCACCAGTACTGAGTGTTGTTTTATGAGAGGCGTCGGGTCGAGCTGGGGATCGAACCCGCAACCTCTGGCGTGAGCGGCCAACATTATCATTAGACTACCACCCCGCTGATGCAATTAATACACTTGCATCAGTCCAATTACTAGACTGATAAACAATATATATAAATAATGATTAATAATAAGTTGAAACATGTGTTGTATGGAATATACAATTCATAATGACTGTGGCAAGTGTAAACATTTGTCTTTCTTGAAACATAAAATATACCCGATTATTTATATGTTCTTTTGCCTTAAATACAAATAGGGTGTGTTATGCTGTGCATACAGAAATGTTTATGATAGAGAAAGCTTAATAGTATAACTGATGTAAAGATAATCAACCAGCCAATTAAATGAACTGTGCTGATAGCAAATAGGATGTTCAAGCATTCAGTGGCGGGAGGGAGTAAATGTTAGGTAGCCAATGAGGCCTCCAAACATATTATATAATGAAACGGTGAAATGAAGGTCAGCATATTCAATGAGTCAGTGCATAAATAGTATCCGCAGAATAAGAGAAAGTGAAACTACTTGAACAACAATATGGCAGATAATGTTATAGAATATTTGCTAATGGCAGCCTCTTCAAATGTATTAAACATTTTACATTGTAGGGGAATATCATATTGATATTAATACTATTCAGGAGCCAAGTGGGGAATATATTTACGGTGAGATTTTGCGAAGAATGTTCTTGTAGTTGATGGAACCCATCGTCTTCAGGCTATAAGGTGAACAAAGGAAATAGCTTGAAGATATATTGTTAACAGTGTCCTTTGTCATATTTACACACAACTGACAAGAGACGAAGCTTTAATGCTTGGCGCAAACAACAATATGCACAATAAAAATGTTAATGTCATGACTGAAGGTATGCCTATTTAGATGGATATTGATTGAGCCTACCAACGAAAACCAGCCTATTGCGATATCAAACAATGATCTGACACGGCTGTATACCATGTTTGGGGTAAAAACAGTAAGTAATAATATACATACATTATTTAAACATATTTAACCTAGATTTAATAAAACATAATACTTTTTCAACATTACTATAAGCATAGCCAGTATATTGTGGAAACTATTATTTTTAATTTTTGAAAACTTTTACCAACTAAATGAAATCAATAAAATTTAAATTTTATAAAATATCTGTACTCTTTGTTACATGTATTATAATAGATAGTACTTTCACTATATAATTTATTTATAGTTCCCCATGAAAATTATGCAACAGAAGAAGTTACGCAACTCTGTGAAGAAACTAGTGAAGGTAAACATATTTCTTACTAATACGAAATTAATGAGAATAAAGAATAAATCTTATCTGTGTAAACAGGAAAATACTTTGAAATAAAATAACGTAATTCAACATAAATAGAACTTAATATTCATACTATACATTACCGACTAAATACAGCACCATGAGTATGACTACCCTCCCAGTTTGATATTATATCATTGCAAGAAGGTCACAATGAGTATAAATCGCCCACCTGTAATGCAGTATACCATACTAAAGAAGGCGGATACTACTTCAGACATTAACAAGATTACATTATAGATATATAATTACTGTATTTTGCAAAATTCAAATAGTACAAATAAGGATGATTGAAGTGTCGTAACACGGCTATTGATCGTCCGATTTGAACAGTACAAAACTTTCTCCATAGTATCATGAAATAATGCTGCACACAAAGGCAAATAAAGCAAAATTTTATGATCAAGAGCCACAATACATACATAGCTCTCCGAATTGACTTGTTCAAACCTTGTCCGAGGTGTTATGGTATACAACTACAATGGAAATGAAACATATTCAGGTGATGGGGAACGCATTTGATTTTGTTGTGATTCGTAACCTAAACATTATTCATCATATTTGGCCAGTTAAAGTGTTTTTTTTCCTGAGATATTATATTTATATATATTCACATACTTTTTAACAATTCAAGGTCTTTATATGACTCTGACATAAAATATCTGATTAAGTATGTTCAATACGTTTCCTTGATACTGTAATTATAATTCCTTTGCAAGTTTAAAATGCGAGGGCTAGAGTGCACATAACCAAATGTTAACAGACAGAACAATGCGATCTGAATGGCTCACTTGAGCTTTGTATAATACAGAAACAGTTATACGATACTAAACGTCCATATGTGTTATGCATTTATACCACTGTTAACCTAACATTCACATTACTTTTTTCAGAGTTTACTTTGAAAGAATATCCATCTTTTGTCGATATGGACGAGTGGATATTAGTGCGTCCCCCAACAGACACAGACGGTGAAGAGTGGATAGGGGAAGTAACTTAGACCAAAAAGAAGATGATTAATTTTAAATGGGTATTCAATAGAGAGGGGGTTATGTTGACTGGTAATGGTGTAATGACCAAAAGGTGGAAAGTGCAAAGTACCAGATATAATGGCATCATTTAATTATTCTAATAAAAATGTTATGCCAAAAGAACTAACATTAAGATTAAATAGAATATGGCTTTATTAAATGATTTTACAAAGAGAATCGTTATTTTGAAGTATATACACGTTGTCTATCCCGTCTCTACTATTGATAAAGGGGATTGGGCTAGCTAAATGCTAGTCATAAGCTCATTTTTCCAAAGAACCAAATGGATTTTACGAACGCTTTTCACAAGTCCATTTCAATATATATATATATGACTTTTAATACTCTGAGACTCGTGTGATGTACCCAACGTAATGTTAAATCAGTATTGGATAATATTATAGCAATGTTCTAATTGATGATGTTTATAAACAAGCACTTAACATAGTTCATAATGAATACTTATCCCTCTTCACATTTGCAGTTATTTTGTTCAAATGACCTGGCTATAAACGTTTGTAATTTTATTGATAGACAAGGAACTGTTTGAATATGATTTAAACTATGTTGTATTTTGTTATATCCAATAGTACAAATAATATATCTGAATGTAATGCATTACATGTCTTCTAACTATAGTATGAAATAAAATTGTTATATATTACATTGTTTTTTCGTAAATTATTCCTTGAAAAATTACATTCTTTCTTTAAATCTGCTATTCTATACATGTTACTGATACTTAAAAGTACCTAATCCTCCAAAGACTTTGTACTATTTCAAATTTCAACCACCAATATGGTGGTCCATTTATTCAACCTGTTATAGGTGTATGAGGCCGGGATAATATAAAAGAAGTATATATGTTTAAGTTGTAACAGAGTAAAACATGTTTTCATTTCATTTATCATTCAAATAAACTATTGTTTTTTCTTTTTTCCCCCTTTTTTCTTATGTGTAGTGTTATCTAAAACAATATTTCTGAAGTTATAATTTGTTTAGTCACATAATTTAGATATGTATAATACTAAAGCATAAGACAAAATAAATATTTTGTATCGGTTGTTTCAAGTTTACATTCTTTTCTTATACATATATGGAGAGACAAAGAGTTTTTTATTTGTTTTATTTATACATGTGTCTATGTATCATACATGTATGATACATGAAACAAATATTTTTGCAAAATGTGTTTCATTGCAAGACAGATTAACATACAAGGAAACTCGGCATTATTGTTGTCTTTGAGATTTTGTGCCTGGCCTGTAACTTTGTCATGCATAGATGAATTTTAATGATACTTGATACAAAAATCAACATACATGACGACGTGTTGCGTATAAGACCCACACCCTTACCTCAAGGTCACACTTTGAGTCTGTGTGAGATTTCGTATCCGACCTGTAACTTTGTCATGCAAAGATGGAATTAACTGATACTTGCTACAAGTGATCAGCATAACATGACGGCATGTCGCGAGTAAGACCCCACACCCGTACCTCAAAGGTCAAGGTCACTATTTGAGTTTGTTTGACAACACTTTGAGTCTGTGTGAGATTTCGTGTCGGACTGTAACTTTGTCATGCATAGATGGAGTTTAATGATACTTGCTACAAAGATCAACATAACATGACGACGTGTCGCGAGTAAGACCCATAACCGTATCCCAAAGGTAATGGTCACTATTTAAGTTTGTTTGACAACACTTTGAGTTTGTGTGAGATTTCGTTTCCGGCCTGTAACTTTGTCATGCATAGATGGATTTTATAAATACTTGCTACAAATGATCAACATAACATGACGACGTGTCGCGAGTAAGTCCCACACCCGTACCTCAAAGGTCAAGGTCACTATTTTAGTTTGTTTGACAACACTTTGAGTTTGTGTGAGATTTCGTGTCCGGCTTGTAACTTTGTCATGCTAGATAGATTTTAACGATACTTGCTACAAATGATCAACACAACATGACGACGTGTCGAAAGTAAGACCGTCACCCTTACCTGAAAGATCAAGGTCACACTTTGAGTCTGTGAGATTTCATGTCCGGCCTGCAACTTTGTCATGCATAGATGTTTTTTTTATAATACTTGTTATAAATGATCAACATAATGACGACGTGTTGCACTTAATACCCGAGCTCCCACTTCAAAGGTCAAGGTCACAAATTAACTTTGTTTGACAATTCTTTCAGTCATTTTGACATTTCTTGTCCAGTCTGTCATCTATGGATAAATTTTAAAAACACTTGGCTCAGTTGATCAACATGACATAATTAAGTGTTGCATGTAAGACCCAGAACCTTTCCTCAAAGATCAAGGTCATATTTTTTTTGATATTGTGTGTCTGGTCTGTTACTTTGCCTTTAACTTGGCTGAATTTATCAAGATGACATGACGATGTGTCATAAGTAAAATTTAGACCCATACCTCAAAGGTCAAGGTCACACTTTTAGTATGTATGACAACACTTTGAATCTGTTCGAGATTTCAAGTATGTCCTTTAACTTTATCATACATGGATGGATTTCAAAAACACTTGGCTCAATTTATCAACAATTGATCTGTAACTTTGTCTTATTTAGGGATTTTAAAATAGTTTGAAACAAGTGATCAGCATGTCATGATGATGTTTCAGCAGCATTTAACTGTTGAAATGCCCAGACCATTACATCAGATGTCAAGGTTACACAAAGGTCAAGGTCACATTTTAATGTAAAAAAAACATGAAATTGCATGTCTCGTCTGAAACATCAGTCAATTAATCTTTATATTCATGAATACATCGCTGCCTATTATAACATAATTATATCGTTATTTTTCAACGACCATTTGTAGGGCATGCGACACTTACCAGTGACATTTCTTGTTTTAAGTTATCTTGCTCCTGTTTCACCAATATATGCTTAAAAAACAACTTAAATCTTAGAAAAGCAGCCAGGTGATCATGATTTACGACTGGTTCCAGTAAAACTGCACATAGTTTCATTGATTTTGATTTTAAACTACATTAATAACCAGATAAAATTAAGTTAAATATTTAGGTGAAGGTTTTTTCATTTTATTACCAACATCTTATCAAAGTTTACAACACCCCCAAAAACCTCATATCCCTCCCCACATAGTTTGAGTTTCGTCTATGGGCCTTTCGTTGACACACACAAAAAACAAAAAAAACAGCATATAAAAAGTTGATAAAATCAATTTTAATACAGAAGAAATGACGATAGGAAATAATGAAATAAGGGGGAGTACTAAATTATCACGTGCACGTATAGGCTTTACACATACCATGCACGTGTGTAGGCCTGTGTGCACAAGATCGAGTGCACGCATACTTTTGTGAAGGTAACATTCGACAATACGTTCGGATTCAAGGGGTCGGGCCAGATGCCACCACCCGCAAAAATCTCTAGACATATAGGTACCTGTTAACAACAACTGTGTATAAGGAGAATACATTGGTCTGAAACAAAATATAGCATAGTGACAATGTTCATAAGTATATGGAACATTCGCAGTATCTATCGTGGCAATATGTATTTACATGACCAAGTCAAAAGACGAAAATCAGTGAACTTTTCGCCATTCTTTGCTATTTTATTTCCTTTTTTTCAATCATATTCCTTTATTAAAATTCATAACAAACGTTCCTAAAATAAATGTCAAATTGCACTATTTCAGGTCTTGCCTTTCATTTTATTTCCAGGGAGGTGTTGCTTTAATCATATTCGCTGATTACAATTCTGCCATCATAACAAAATGCATGAAGTTTACCAAACTTTTCAGATAAAAAAAGCACATAAAGGAATAGTAAAAATGGAAAGCTAATCTGTTTGTATGCACAGTTACTTTGTTATACATATGAATATATGTGGGGAAAATATCATTCGTGTAAAATTGAATTAATGTTAAACTCAATATCCTATCATCTCTCTCTCTCTCTCTCTCTCTCTCTCTCTCTGATATTTCATACTATTTCATGTAGTATGTATATAATGTTTTGTTTATATTCCGTGTAAACATACATACATGTTCACTTTGAATGCTGTATAATTGGTACATTTCATATTGTTTTATTAACATTCCATCTTCATAAGCCCTTGTGGTTCCGGCTAAGAATAGAATCAATGCTGATCTCTGCAGAGGGGTAGGAATCCTCCGAAAGGGTGTCGTGTTCATTTTATCATTTTCTGTTATGTTCACTATTGTTAAATTATCAACCCCTGTGTGGTTCCAGGGACCCATATGAGTGATGGCAAGAATAGGATCACTATGACTTATGCATGTCGTAAGAAACGACAATTTGAGTAATACGATAGAATTTGCTGAAACTCTGCAGTTCTGCAGGTATCAAGGTTCTAGGTTCATTCTACATATTCATTTGTTGATGTATTTTTTTTTAATCTGTATGTTAATTTGTTTTTTTTTGACATATAGAGTGAACCTGGAATCTTCCTTCCTGTTGGCGTCGAATAACCTATAATGTGGTGGTACGCCGTAAAACCCATTCATTTATTTATTCCTTAAGGAGGAAATAAAGAGAATATAAGGACGCCTGTGGAGAATTTAAGTCCTTGACTATTTACGTTCGGACATCGAAAATTAATTTACGGAAAACAATACAGTCAGGCCGGATTTACAACAAAATTCTGACTAGTGTTCACACACGACAACGCCACGTGTGCTTCATTTATCTGCAGGGTATATGTTACCTAGCAATGGGTAATCCGTAACCACGTGACAACCAAAGTTTATAAAAAGAAAGTACGTCTATTGTTCTGCCTTCATTCGTTCGCGTCTGGATACAAGTTAAGTTCACTACTACAGTATTTACTGGCTCGCCGTTTATTTAACTTCACAACAATTTTCATATTTTCTAAGTGATTTCGTGTGTGTAATAGTCATGGCTTTGCGTTTAGTGCGTTCTTTCTGCAGCGTAGCGTATGAGGCTTTCTCGGCAGCAGTTGGAAAGATGTTCAGCTTGGTAAGTTTGTATTATTTATTATTTTATCAATATGAACATTTCGCCGGTTTGCACGTTTTATGGTCAAATGAAAAATTGGTGAGAAAAATGAAAGTTTCCTCGAATAACATCATTCATTTTTGGCAGACTTGCGTTCATTTTGTAGATGTTGATGATTTGATAAAATATGTATTAAAAGACATGTGTATGTTTCCACCTTGCTGAAAAGATATCTGGTAGTCACAATAATGTATTTTAGCATATACTATGTCGGATCTAGTCTTAACACCCCCCCCCCCCCCCCACCAACCCCACCCTCACGCTTCTCCCATGATTTAATAAAATCCACTATATTTCTACTGGAAAACGTGTGCCCATTCAGATTTTGTGATGTACACACTCTCTAAACTGAAATCCTGGATCCGCCCCTGTTTAAGACCCTTTGCTTGAGACAGTATGCATTATAACAGTCGCTGTCAGCACCAACGGATCAAGGTTTGGGTACCATAGCGTGCAGCTTACCTAATATTTATTTGACAAGTTAATTTACTATTCTGCAGCTATGGTGCAAGCCCACCACAATGACTTTTGTTCTTTATTCTATAGTAATTAAAAAAGGTTTGCATGCTTGTTCAATGGTGTAGCTGCCTTTTACCACAACACCAGTGCTTGCATATTTTCTCGTAAATGCATCACTATATATCCTGGAAATACCCTGAGAATGCAGGACATACAAATCAATATTCTTCAAGACCCAACCCCTCTCTCCCCACCCCATCTCTAGTAGCTGGTGGGGGCTTGCACATCATTTTAGCTTCAGCTAAGCCACTGTTGTTGTTCATAAAGAGACCAAATGGAAAGAGGTGAAAGTTACATTTTACTGTTTGTCAGCCTCTGCACTACCAAAATATGATGAGAAAAGTGGGCGACATCCAAAATATCTTTTTTCTGTTCAGTGTGTACACTATTGACAAAGTGAAAGCAGACTCCCAAAATCATGTTTTCATACCCCAGTTTACAAGCATCCATTTAATCTAAATTCACAATTCAAACATAACACCCGTTGACGGGTTAAATGATTTAGTATATCGTTGATTTCCCTGTATTTAATTGATGTTTTCATTTATTTATTTATTTGTAATAATTTCATTTATTTATTTGTAAATAGTTTTAATAAATTTTAACCATATTTATTTAATATAATTATTTTTGTCATCACATTCATTAATCTTTGCGCGCACAAAATGACCTATTTATGTGTCGACGTGCCGTAAAACACCATTCATTCATTCATTCATTCATTCAAACATAACACTGCTTTCAAAATAACCAATAATGCTATTCAAATAAAAAGAGATGCATTAAAATAAAGAAAATGCACTTTTAAAGAAGAAGAAGCACAGATTATTTATGCAAGTACCCCCATAGAAGCATTTCCTGTTTGCAAAGGTGGCACTTTGCCTTAAAATCAGTGTACACTAAATCAGCAACCCACAAACAAACCCCAAAACACACATCACAACAAAAATCCATTACACCGAAAACACACAATCACAACAAAAATCAATTATACCTAAAACACCCAATCGCAACACAAATCCACATGATTAGGAATTGCCCCTTAAAGGGAGTATATCAGATAAAAGCTATAAATGTTTTATAAAATAAAATGATTATAAAAATGGATAAAATGCATCTCATTTTCATGAACAAATAAAGTACAAATTGTTTGGTATGTCAAATCCACCAAAACATTACAAAATCGATATTTAAATCGGAGTGGTAAACTTGATATGAAATCCCCATTCTAAAAATAGACACCACTTACTGTTTGAAGCAAGCATTCAGACTCTTTCTAAGATGAAACCATTTTTACTACATGTAAGCCTGTATCAATGGCGGATCAACAACAACAAAAAAAGCATATGTACCCCTCATAAGCTCCTATATCCCCCTCATTAACTTGTATATATTTTAATAAAATTCACTATATTTCTACTGAAAAAAATGTGTGCCCATTCAGATTTTGTGTTGCACTGCACCCTCTAGATCCATTCCTTTGTATAACTGATCAAATTGAAATCAAAATGAAATCATGTGACTCATTAGTTAGGAAATCCCTTTTAACATACTATTTTGACATATTTAAAGAGAAGAAGAATATTTTATTGATTTAAACTATACATAGTTTCTCATCAAATTACAATGTTGTAATAATATGTAAATAATTAAACACATAAACACATAACAAGTTGAGTAAATAGCATGCACACATTTTCACACACACACACACACACACACACACACACACACACACACACGCGTGCCCATGCAGGTACGCATGCACACACGCACAAGCACACACACACACACACACACACACACACGCACACACACGCTCGCACCCCACCACACGTAATCCTTCTTACTATCGACATTTCAATACTCATATCCATTAGATATTGTATAATCTTCTCAAATTTTCTTTTACATAGCCCTTGATGGCATAAAAATGATGCTAAATATGCAATCAATCAATCAACCAATCAATAAATCAATCTTTTACATAAAATAAGTTTTTTTGAGGATGAACACATTTATCAGTTATTTGTTATGGAACGTCGTTTTACAAATGCTTTGGATATAAATTTGCTTAATTTAACAATTTCTGATTTATTTTTAGATTGAAGAAGATTAATAAATTTATACATATTTGGTCAACGGTTATAATGCTTATGAATATATTTGCATCTAAGTTCATGGTAAATAGGACATAGTAATACAAAATGAAATTCGTCTTCAATTGCAGCACTGTCACACATCTGGCAAACCCTTTCATGTCGTTCAAGTCTTTCTCTTGAATACCTTCCTGTTTCAATTCTAAAATTGTGAGAAGATATGCCTAATCTTGTAATGCAACTTTGAAACTTTCTGGTGCTTAACATATTAAATATTGTTCATGTTCAAAGTTTGTTTTAAAAAATTTGTATAATGTTAATACTCTATTTGATTCTAGATCTGAACTCCATTTTAAACAAAACTATCCACAAGTCTTTGCTTAAATAACGTTGTAAAGTGTTTGTGATTTAAAGACAGGATTATCCACGTATACATGAAACCATTTTCAAGTAAAAGATACACCCAATTTTTACAACCTTTCTCGCAATACTAGAACGCAGACATATATACATTTTTTAAGGATAATAATTCAGTCATTTGTATCTTAAACCAATACTTAATAATTTTGACATATCTATTTATATACAATGGATAGCGTCCTAATTCCCCATAAACACCTGCATTACTGGTTGAAGATTTAACACCTAAGACTTGTTTACAAAATTTTAAGTGCAGATGCTCAATATCTTTTGATTTAGTAAAACCCCATATTTCGCTAGCATAGTTAAGTATAGACGTTACAAAAGCATCAAATAATTACATGGACGTCTTTGGGCTCATACTTTTTTACCTTTGAGGATAAAAGGTTCATGGCCTTGAGCGCTTTGCCGCATGTTGCTTGTTGATTCAGTACAAAAGAGCCTGTATAATTAAAAATAACATGTAGGTAATTAAAATTGTCGATGACTTCCAAAATATTACCGTTATAAGACCATTTTTCATTGATATTTACCCTACCTCTTTTACGGAATACTACTATTTTAGTTTTCTCTGTATTTACCTCTAATCCCCATTTTTCACAATATTCATGTAAAGTGTTTAGGCTGTTTTGGAGATCTGCTGTACTCGTACCTACTAGGACCATGTCATCGGCAAATAATAGCAGCATCATTAATTGAAATACCACTTCCAATATTGCTTTGTAAATGTATTTCCAAGTCTTCAAGGAAAGCGCGAACATTATAGGGGAGGCTATTTCTCCTTGCTTTAACCCGACCGATATATCGAAAAGATCAGAAAATGTACCACTATGTTTAATGCATGATTTAAAGATAGTATGCATTGCGCATACGATTTTAAGCATTTTACCGTTTAATCCTAACTTGTGTTATTTAAGCCATAGCATATTCCTATTTATAGAATCGAACGCCTTGCGGAGATCAATGAATGCACAGTACAGATGATTTTTATTGTTTAGTATTTTTTCTATAATGTTTTGTAAAATAAACACCGCATCAAAAGTAGATTTTCCTTTTCTAAACCCGAATTGTGCGCCAGATATGATATGATTACTGTCGCACCAAGATGCAATATGCTTATTTAATATGCTGGTAAAAAGTTTTCCCATGCTGCTGATAAGTGTTATCCCTCTGTAATTATTAACATCATGTCTGTCCCCTTTTTTCAATTATGGTACAATATAACCTCTGGTCCATTCCTCAGGGAAACAGCCCGAGTCGAGTCGAATATTGCATTAAATACATCAGTTATATGGCCGGCTAATATATCCCATGTAGACAAGAAGTATTCATTTAAAATAAAATCGCCAGAAACTACCTTATTTTTGCTTAGGGATCTCATAACTGTCTCCACCTCCAATATAGTTATAAGTTTGTCTAATTCATCATAAACAGGATTGTTATCATCAATGATTTTCGTTAAACAAATCTGCTTCTTTTAATCATTCACTTTTTTAAAATTAAATTTAAATAGATATCCTCTTGGTAATTATGGCATCAGTAGTTGATTGATTGATTGATTGATTGATTGATTGATTGATTGATTGATTGATTGATTGATTGATTGATTGATTGATTGATTGATTGATTGATTGATTGATTGATTGATTGATTGATTGATTGATGTTCATTCAGGTTAAAACACATATAAAAGTTACATTAAATATACATACTCAATTACAAATAAAACATAGATAAATTGGTAACAGGTAATTTTATAACTATCAGGGCTGCCATATTATATAAAATTAAAAAAAGTTCAATAAAATGTTATATAGAAAACTATGGTAAATGAAATGAATGGCAAACATCAAAGAAGTATTCAATTAATGCAACATTGGACATATATAATAGTGTGTAGTAACCTTGGATTGCCCATTAAGCCTGAAGACTTATTTCCAATGAGGTCCTTAGTACTATACTTGCTAATAGTATTCATTGCAAAATTGCAATTAAATTAAATAAACATAATAAAATTGGAATTTGGAAGTTACCACATGGAATGTTTCCATAATATGTTTGCCATATACAAATATATTATTATTATCACAAATTTAGTGTAAAATATTACAATTAAAAACATTGAGCATATCTATAGAGTCAGCAAGTGCAATAAATAAACTATGTTTTCCTAGCTCAGAAATAGCTGCTCAGGCAATATATCTGTTAATTTTGTTGTGGTTGTTGTTGTATGTGAAACAAGCGTCACTTTAAAAAATTGTTCAGTTATATCTCGACTATGTCTACTTGAGACAGTATTCTGAATGGTGCCACACCAGAGTATCATGTTGCAGACACATGTTTTGATTGTACCTAACCCCATCACATTATACTGACACCAAGTCAACCAGACCTAGAATTACCAACACACCCACTCATAGGGATTTGCTATGAGCAGACAATGCGTTATTTTTTAAATAGAATTTTTTTAGTACACAGTGACATGGATGTGAAAATAAAATTTCAGTTTTTCCCATAATATTTCTATGTGAAAGTCACCTTACAGTGTTCCTATATAGTCAAATCTGTCTTAAGCAGCCAGTTGAGGGAATGAGCCAAAGTGACCATTTAAGACAGGTTGTTGCTAAATACAGGTCAATTTGCTATGAAAGCATAGAAATGGGAAATAGCAAATGTGGCTGCTCATAAGAATGACAGGTTTGACTGTATATCACAGCCCCTTGATTTTCAGAATTTCAATCCCTTGCCGATGTAAGAATAATTTATATGATATATGAACAAGTTTGACAGAAAGGTTATTGAGAGGAATGTTTTTAAATTTCAACCATTTTGTTGTCCTTTGGGCCCTTTCAGAAATTCAATTCTCCCTGTTGAACCAAATCTAATTTGCTAAGACCAGATAATGCTTCAGATATGAAACTATGAATTAGTATTGAACAAATAGATAAGAAAATGGGAATTTTTCATTTTCCCATAATATTCTTATATAAAACTAAAAATTCCCATACAATCTATAAACCCTAGCCCGTGAACTCCCAAAATATCACCGTTGGGATATGACTGAAAAATTGCTGAAAGCGACGCTAAACACCATTCAACAACAACATATCAATCAACAAATTTTGCAGACTGGTTCTTGAGAAGAAGATTTTTAAAAAAAGTCTATTTTAACCATTTTGTGACCCAACCTGGCCCCTTAGGAAAGTCGGTTCTCTTTAATGAGCCAAATTTTACATTTTATGACTAGATGATGCTTCAGAACTCAAATTGAATAATAATTATGCCCAACTGGATGAAAAAATAAGAATTTTCTGTTTTCCATATATAAACTTCTAAATTCCCTTACAGCGTCCCTATGAATATTAGCCCATTCATTCTGATCTTCATTCAAACCTCTCTACACGTAGAGATAATTCATGCCAAATATAAACAAATTTAAGAAAATGATTTTTGATTCCCTACATTTACCCTTTTGGGCCCCTTCCTAACCCCTTGAGACAGTGGAATCAAGTCATTTTAGCTCCACTGGCCAAAGGCATTGAGGTCCCCTAAAATGTTTGTTGAAGTCAGGTCTCTGGGGTCAAATTTTGGGCCGCCACAGGATTCACTGTTTTACATAGAGATATAAAGGGAAAATGCTGAAGACATGATAGCACCTTCATTATTCTTTGAATTTAACCAAACTTACACAGCAGTTATATAACTACAAGATCTCGTACAAGTTCTTGAACCAGTGTGATTCAAATATGCCCTTGCAACAGGGCTTATAAGCACATTTTAAGTGAAATTTTAAAAAACATTTTCTCTAAAGGTTTAAAGTCTTTATCTTAGATATTTTACATGAAGCATTGCATGGAAGTTCCCAAAAAGACCTGTTAAAGCCGGGTCCCTGGGGTCAAATTAGGGCTGCCACAGGGGTCACTATTTTACATAGAGTTATATGGGAAAAATGTTGTAGATGCAATAGCAGCTCCATTTTACATTAATCTTCATCAAACTTGCACAGCAGTTATATAATCACAAGATCTCAGACAAAGTTTTGAACCGGTGTGATTCGACTACAAATTCCCCCGAAACAGGGCTTATAATCATTATTTAAGCAAATTTTTAACAAACATTTTCACAGAAAGTTCAAGGCCTAGACCTTAAATATTTAATGTTAGAATTGCATGGTGGTTTCCTTAAGGACTTATTGATATCATAAAATCATAAAAGGATGGTCTTTATGATATAAATGTTTTAATGTTGAGCACACCTCCTAAAGCATTCAACAAAAAATAAAGTGTAAAAGCCTGGTACCCAGGAATGAAAAAGTAGATCACCCTCTGAGCCAATTAAATGTTACATGTTGACTGGTGTAAGCAATTCTGCATAAAGTCTAACCTATACATGATGGTTTCTTAGGATATTGATTGATTGAAAATTTAGCATCATTTTTATGCCATCGAGGGCTAACAGACGATCAGTTAACCTAACCACTGTTTCCTGGGATTAAGCCGTACTCAAGCACACCCCATCTCCATTAGTAACTGATAACTTTCCCACTTGAATCAGTGGTGAGAGACGAATGATAATGAGACACAATGTTGTAAATCAATCATCACAGAGACTGTTGCCGGCTGGGGATCAAACTCACGACTCCTGGATTGATAGTCAGACTCGTAACTGATTCTTAGGATATGAATATTATAAGTGCTGTCTACAGAAGGTTTAATTGTTTTACTGTTTTTAGGTTGAATTTTCGACCCCATTACTCCTGCCCGCTTGATTACTCTTAGGGTAGAGTTTTCTAAATAAAGATACTAAGGAAACCTTCAATTAGTTAATATATTCCCTCTTTTTAAATTGTTATATATATGTATCGTGATTTTTTCTGCATAACCACAGATACACCGAGACATGAAAGTTCCCCCCTAAGAGGGCCCTGACCTCATTCCCCTAAATTGAAAGGAGTGCCCTACATGTTTATATGTTGTGGTTTCCGGACACTGTTTTATGTTGTGGTTCCTGGACACTGTTATATGTTGTGGTTCCCGGACACTGTTATATATTGTCATAACAAAATCACTGTGGCTTTTATATTTCAAAACACTGGACAAATTGAATATTAGGTATTAAAATTGCTGAAACTCTGCAGTTCAAGGTATCATGGTTCTAAGTTCATTTTATTGCAAACTGCTGTAAGCTTTGATGTTGTTACATATGGAGAGCAAATCTGCTATCCCATTGTCATTTGTCTCATGCTGGTTCAAGTGGGAAAGTTATTAGTGACTTGTGGAGATTGGATGTGCTCAAATACTGGTTAATCTTCTAGGATCCCAGGAGAGATTGGTTAGGTTAACTGATTGTCTGTTAGCCACTGCTGGCATAAAAATGATGCTAAATAGTCAAACAAACAAACAAAACTACCAGTATGTTACTTTACATCAATGTGAATCAAGTTCTGACAGTTTGGACAAAGTACACCTCAAATCTTCCTGGATAGAACATGTTCTATAAATATACTAGCAAGCTTGTAAATAAATTATCTTTACAACACCACATATGGACCTGGTGAGGAATCAAACCCTAGACCCTTCTACTCGACAAGTTACCATGCGACTTATTTTCAAATAGACAAATCAATTAATGAACAAAAGAAGCCTGCCATGTCAACCTTACCTTTTAATGTACATGTTCATCTAAATATGAATTGACTGATTGAATATTCAGCATCATTTTTTGAGGGCTAACAGACAGGCGGTGGTCTAATGGACAGAGTGTTGGCTGCTCACGCCAGAGGTCGCGGGTTCCATCCCAGCTCGACATGATGCCTCTCATAAAACAACACTCAGTACTGGTTCTACCCAGGAAGCGGACTCGAGAGCGATTCATATAAGCATTGAGCTTTCATCGCAATCAAGCTAAAAGAAATTAGTATAAACTAAACTAAAACTAACAGACAATCAGTTAACCTAACCATTGTTTCCTGGGATCCTGGAAGGTTAACCTTTTCTCGAGCACACCGCATCTCCGCAGGTAACGGATAACATTCCCCTTGAATCAGTGGTGAGAGATGAATGATAATGAGATGCAATGTTGTATATCGAACATCATGGGGAAAGATTGTATATCTTATAATATAA